>CAKAOH010012672.1:0-34541 GCA_916701665.1 Sebastiscus tertius | reverse complement strand
AACTATAGCCCTCCAACTTAAACACAAATGTCGCTAGATTCCGATGTACTTTTCTACAGGAGTTTCCTTTGGAGACTACAACTTGTACTGCAGAGACAATTCCCCATTCTCCTCAGCCCTCTGCCTCCATCCTCGGCTCCGCCGCAGTCATATCACAGCAATTTGGAAGAAGCAGAATCCTACAGTACAACTACACAGCCAGCCTTTGTTTTCCCCCACACAGAAACTGGCTGTCTGCCACGGAGCTTTCTAGAATACTAATGAGGGTGGTTAGCGAGTCAAAGTTACTGACCTGAGGTGTCGGGACAGAGCGCAGACCAAGGAGTGGTGGGGTTGAGTGCAGCCAGACACCGTCTGCCACAGCAAGACTGGAAATGTCAGAGTTTATTACCTCTGGCCTGGCTTGCCCTCAGTCGGCTGGGGCTGGTAGCAAACTGCACTCATTTGTCTTATTATGGGAACTTTTTTTTGGGATGTCGGAGGGAAGATTTTGTTACTCTACAATCGCTGCAGCAAGAGTGAGATGTTTTCTATTATATCTCACTTACTGGAGACATTCCTTTAACTCCTTGAAAGACATCCTGTAGTTTCTAAGGGACATATTACCTGTAGCACTGACACAACTCCACCAGTGTGTGTAAGTGCTCTATAATTAGGTGTTCAACCCCAGAAGAAGCCCCACTCAACATCAGGGATGAGCGTCGGTGAAGAAGAAGGACTTGAACAGCCTCTGGAAGCGATATCGCTCTTTCTCTACACTCCTCTCCGTCTTCGTTCATCTTCTCCCCTCACCTGCCCTCCTCTGTCTTGTTTTTTGTTTCATTTTGACGCTGATTATGTTTCTGTCAGCCCGTTATCTCCCATTTTCTCTGCCTATCGCTTCTCACTCTCCCAACTTTTCCAACTTCATTTAAATTCTGTTCCACCTCCCTCTCCTCTCCCCGTCTCTCCACAGGTGGCGAGGCCAGAAAAAAAAAACAGAAATAAAAGAAAAGGGACTGATCCCCCCTTTTCTGCTCCTCATGCCTTTCCATGAACATGGCGAGGGTGAGGCTTATCAGGCAATTAATGTAGCTCCTCGTGGCTAAGAGGAGCCTCTCCATTATAAACAAAGCCTATTCATGAGCTGGGAGATAACCCCCGCGCCTTCATTTGTATCAGGGGGAGAGTAATTACCCCCCATACAACTCATCTATCTCTGCAGCTACTGATTCATCGTCTATGTGGCAACCTTTTTAAGGAGGCATCCCCCATTTTTGTCATTGTTTAATTCACATTTCCATGGAACATTATGGACTACAGAGAGAAAATTCAGTGTACATTTATGTCACTCTCCCAACTGGGCAGAAGCTTTTATAGTCATAGCTGCATCATGACCCCTTCGTATTAGTTAAATGGTACATTTACATACAGTTATTTCAATAAAACATGGATAAAAGTGGTTGCATGATGAATTATAGGAGATAAAGGTCACAAAAATCAAACATTTTAAAGACTAAAAAGTTCCAAATTGGCAACAGTATGTGTTATGCACATGTAGCCACTGAATAGTTTTTTTTTTTGTTTTATATGTGACTGCTCAAGTATAAAATTAAAACACATTTGGAGTTATAGTGGCAACTGAGAGTTATTGGATCCCTTTTCTTTTCTAATCTGGAAGTCCTACATCCTCATAATACACGTTCCCTCCCTTCATAACCTCAAGTGTTTCCTTCATTTGTGTTTCCCTATAACAGTATATTTGCCAAAAGTGTGTTCTGATGGGCTTAAATTGAACAATTACTGAGTAAAAGTGTTTGCAAGAAGCCAAACTATCAAGGGTAGCCAGGTGGTTTTCTATGAAAGAGCAACATTGCCATCTATCACTGAGAAACAGAAATGCACACACATATACTGTACCACAAGAACTGACATTGAGTTGCAGATGTGTTACATGTCTACAGGTAAAAATTCATGAAACACATCGGGAGAGTGCTAAAATAATCTTCTAATGCTGCTTCTGCTCAAACCATACATGTGGTGTTGTGCTTGTCTGTATGCTACTATAGGATAAAAGTTTCAAATTGAATCAATGGGAGTACCTGAGTAAATCACAGTGAGCACCAAGCAGGTTGAAAGTGAAAGTGATTTCCCAAAATGAGGACAAAAAGCACAATTAAAGTAGCAGTGGGTGAGAAGTTAGTTTTATAAAACGGTCACTATATCCTGACATTAGTGCACGAGACAGGTAATCTGAGAAAAATCATGTGCCTCTGTGTCCTCCGGTGCTCCTAAAGGCATCTGCAAGATTTCACAGACTGGAGGAAATCAACCAATCAGAGCCGAGCTGGAGCCTTGCCGTCTCTGAGCAGCTGTCAATCACTCGCAAACTCCAACCAAACGATCAAACTAGGCAGCGCTGATCAAATACGAATCAATATTCTGTTACTGTAATGCCTATTTGTCGCCTCAAATGTTTTCAGAAACATCTTGTAGTGTAGTGTTTAGGTGTAAAATTAAAAAGTTTGTTATGATCCGACAGCCATGTTGAGATCAGTTGAGGAAATACCAAGCAACGCCCACCAACTAGAGCAAACTTTCTCATTTTACAGCTAAACAGTACACTACAAGATGTTTCTGAAAACATTTTAGGAGAGAAATAGACATTACAGAAACAGAATATGCCTCCGTTGAATGAACAGCCAATAGGAACGCTCTCTCTCTGAAATGACCTGTGATTGGCCAAAGTTTTTTAAAGCCTGAAAACAGAGCCACGGGGAGGTGCAGAAGTGTAGTTATCTCTCAGAACACTTGAATTACAATATGCTGGAAGTTTATTATGCCCAATGATGCCAAACACATCCTGCCAACCATCACAATAAGCCAAACCTTCCTTCCTATCACTCTTCACTGACTGACACACTGACTGACATTCCTCATGCATATAACGCCGCCAGCGTGGCCTAGGATGGGAATTCTCCTCCGTCAGCCTGAGAGTTATTCTTCAGGCTGGCGCTCAGGTAAAGTGTATTTGCATGGGATGCAGCCATGCTGTCGAATGATAATCCTGCCTTGCCGCCGCTCCCAAAAGTCCCAGCGGTGCCTCACGTGGATGTGATTTAATTTCTGCCGGCTAATTTAGTGAAGAGCGTATAGTTTATTGAGTGGCCCGTCTGTCTGCGTGAGAGATTACAAGTGAAGGTGGTGCGGGTGATTAAACATGTGGCTGGTGTGGCGGTGTGTTTGTTGCTGGGATGGCAAGCGGTGACATCGTGGTGTGTGATGGATGACCTTTCTTTTTTTTTTATTAGCACACATGCAAACATATAAAGTGCATCCATCCACACACACTCAGCAAAGAATGCCACAGGAGTGTGTCATTATGACTGAGAGAGATCTTTCTTTAACCATAATTTCATGCATAATGTCACAGATGTGGTTGCCGCGCGGCCCCGACTGTTCCCCCCCTGAATCCTAATTCCACATTCAGATTGGTTTATTTCGGAGACGCCTCAGCAAATCATGCCCCTAATTAATCGGAATGATGCATCGATTCCAACTTCCTTCTTCCCTTTCCACCTGCAATTTTCAAGGGCTTATGAGGGATGCATGAGGAAACAGAAACACAATCAAAGCAGGAAAAACTCCCCAGAAAAAAAAGGAGTATGGCTATTTCAGATGTAGCAGCTTTGTGTGCAACTCGCTATCATCTCTACGAATCTGCAGGAGAGATATTTTAATCAGACTACCTCTCCTGCTCCCCTCTCCCCTCCCTCCACCCTTTGCTCTTCAGCTCTAACAGCCCTTGACAGCTGGAGATGAAATAGAAATTTTGATATCAAACACCTACACAAAGGAGGGCTGACCTTTGATCAGCACGCCGTTTGATGTTGTGACATGAAATTTGCATCATGGGAGCCCGGGCAGCGGACGCAACCGCAAAAAGGGCTAATGCCGGAGCGCTGTCAGGGAGCTGCGAAGGTCAAGGGCCTATTAGGAAGGAACAAGCCCTCTAATCCCACACAAGGGCCCTGCACAGCATTTGATGTCCAATACACAGAAATAGAATAGAAAATTGAGCCCTGAGAACAGAGCGATGACGGTAAGAGTATTCATTAGGTATTAGCCCATGAGTGAACAGGGAAGGAAGGGCATTATGGAATTATTATTAGATATCATATTGTGTTTAGAGCGAGACATTCACGATACTCTAACAGGCCTCTAGCTGAAAGAAAAATCTGCTCATTTGATGCCCCAATTTGTTAAACTATCCGTAAAGCATTTCCTAACTGCCAAGCAGCTCCTTGCCAGAAATAAAATGGACATCCTCTCTCAGGTTTGCGGCGGTGCGGGCCACTTCAGAACATATGGCGCGCTCCATCTTAATGTTGTCTATTGATCTGCGGACAGGTGGATCAGTGGAGCTCTGATGCCGTTTAATTATTCAAGCTGGCACGTAATTTTTCATGCCTGGTGCCGTTTCAGAAGACCGAAAATAAACCCGTCACTCCCACTGTCCATCTTTCATCTGGCCATCAGCTCGCAGCCTCATTACCTTCACAGGACAGGTGATGGGAGGGAAAGGAAAGGAAAGGACAGAGGAGAGGATACATACTTTCTATCCCTCTCCCGCTCACTCTCTTACACACACTATTTAACAGGTCTGCAGCACCATGTCAGACAATCATTTGATCTCATTTCAGGCAATATCATCATCTTTCCCCTGTAATCAATATTTCAGCTACATTTTTTGGTCCCACTTTTCAAAGTGCGGCCGTGATACATTGCAAAGGGTTTTGTAATAAGACAGCGGTTTGTTTGGTTAATTTATGATGGTTACTCTTTGACAAATTGGATGTACATTCTTGAAGAGTGTATCATTACTGTGTTACAGGTTCTCACAGTAATCCCTGTGAAATGCTGGTAGCATGTTTGTGTGATCATAAACCACTGAGACATCACAGCCCACTCTGCAACGTCAAAGAAAAATCTCAAATAGGTCTTTTAAGTAAACGTGCTGTGAGACTGAAACAGCTTAACCTCCATTATAAGAATGTAAAATTCATCAGGCTATGAGCCAAACTACTTAGTATGCATACTTTTTCTGATACATGAATATATTCTGCCAATTAACAACATTTATACTTTCTTAACATTGCATGGTTTACATTATGGTAACAGGTTAAAGTTCAGCTCAGCTTTACATCTGAGTGCAGAGATAAATCAAATTAATTAATTAATTTAAAGGTGCAATGTAAGGCTAATAATTAACATTATATCTGCTGGGTCACGTATCTTTAACGGCAACACAGACGTGAGCTAGCACACTATGCTTAGTGGAATTAAGTGATTAAGGTTACTGAAAAGTTTGAATGTGATTTTGGAGTAAAAAAAAAACCCCGAGGACACAGCTGTGTTAAATAAAACAATTAAAAAATGACTTGAAAAAATGAATGTACTAGACGCAAATGGCTTAAAACTATCTTCAATAGAGTTACGATAAAAAGAATTAGCTCATGGTCCTAAAATGAAATCTTGTTAGTAATGCAATAAGTCTTCAAAATTTTAAACAATAAACCAACATTAGCACATTTTATTACAAAATAGCTGAAATACAACTACCATAATATATATTATATTCACCAATCTTTCCTTTTCATGCATGAGGCGAGTGAAAGAAAATGGCGGCTGTCAAATTCCTCAACAAGCATATCTGTCTTTGTGCCACTGAGATAGATGTTTAAAGTAGGCTGACAGGTGTTCAATACCAAACAAGACTAACGGGGTCAGCAGTGTTTTCAAACGTCTCCGTTTTAGGGGCTCGAAAACGCCGGAGTAGTGTGGACGCTAAGCATAAACGTGGCAAAAGTTATCCGTTTTAGTGTGATGTAGACTCAGTTGAGTTAGCGGCTCTGTGAGACTATATTTAGTCACAGCAATTCTTTGAGTTAAATGCTAACATGGCTACAATAACAAAGCTAACATGATGATGTTTAGCAAGTAATGTTTTACCGTATTCACTGTTTCAGTTTAACATTTACAAATTACTGAACCGAAAGTACAGCTGAGGCCGATGGGAACGCCATTAGTTTTGCAGGTATTTGGTCATAAGTTGACGTCATGATGGCACTCGATAAAATGTTAACAAAGATCAACAAAGCATTACAATTCATCCTGAGGGGGGCATTGATTTCTGTACCAAATTTCAAGGCAATCCATCCAATTGTTGTTGAGGCATTTCACTCAAAACCATAAATGTCAACCCAATGGCGGCTTTAGAGGAAAAGTCAGCTGATCGCCAAAGTCAATAGGATTAATTGTCCCTTGAGCTATAAGCCACTAACATGGCCAAAAACTCTGTGATGTTATTACCAACAGATTTTCTCATTAGAGTTTAGAACCACAACACATCGCTCTAACGTGGCCTAATACAAGCGTTTGGATGCCAACAGAATTACAGCATACATTATTCATTTGTTAAACACCAACTATAACTATTTGTAAGACAATTATCCACTCTGGTTGAATCAAAGGTCAGAGTTCAAGAACCTTTCTCACTTTGAGATGTTCTTTATGAGTCTCAATATGGTCCACTGTATCGCATTACCTCACTCATCGTATTTCCTGACACCAGAATGAGATAAGACTTTTCAGGTCAGACGTTTTTAAGATTCAGGAGTTTTGCTGGCCTGATCAATAATTTTGTTCCCTCTAATTATCTCACCATTGCTCTCATTAATTACACTTTCAAGGCTCATTTCCAGTGCTGGCCGCAGATGCCCATTCTGTGGGAGCATCCAGAGAGGTGAGGGTGAGAGGAGGGGCAGCGGCGGCGGTGGCGGCGGGAGGAGAGAGCGAGGCCTGATTAATACTCCGTCTCTCCGTCTAAGGTTGGCTGCCACTCGCAGGGGGTAAAATGCAAGCGCTCTGTCATCTGAGACTTCACCAAGTGGGAGACAAACGAGGTCTTTGGCAGCCAAATCGATAAAATTCCTCTGATGAGCCAAATTTAGAGAGTGCTGCTTCTGCTTTGAAGTAATCCACTAACACCGCGGCGTAAGACTTTTCCAGAGAACTTCCTGTGAAGCCTTTTCTGACTCATAACGATACATAACATATGCATTCAGAAATTGAGAGAAAGCTCTAAAGTTATTCTCAACATCTGCTCGATGGATTGGCCCACAATTCTAAACAGACATTCATGGTTCAGTAGATAATGACCAATGACGGACATTAATGTCACCCTCAGGATGAATGGTAATAACTTTGGTGTTGTAACTGACTTTTTCATCTATTGTCATCATCAGGTCAAAACTTTAATTTGTCCATTATACTTTGGTTTCTGATCAAATACCTACAAAACTAATGGCGTTCCCATCAGCCTCAGCTGTACTTTGTGTTTAGTGCTAATTCGCTATTATTCGCTATAATTCGGGGAACGGGAGGGTGAGTGCTATGCTTCCGCAACGGCACAGTAAGCGCCGTATGAGAGCAGTGCAGCGCGGTGGCTGTGAACTAGCCAGTAGGGCACACTCACATGCACAAACACGCACTAAAGCCAATGCGCAGCTGGCCCGGCAATGTCAACAAAGCACAGAGAAGCTCGAATTACAACACACACAGAAGGAGAGCGACTTCATTCTCTGCTTAGGTAGACTTTACACCTCTATACCTTTACATAGCAAATAGTTGTTTGCTACTATATTAATGCTCTGGATATCGTATAGAGCACCTTTAAGATAACGGCCTCACAGAGCTTGTTATAATGACACATTAATAGATTTCATGTTAAACTACATCTATGATGGCTACTTTTTTGAACCAGAAGGAAGCAAAGAGAGTTAGTCTGTCCATCTGTGTTCCTTCATTGGCCTTCAACTGAATCCCATCCTCATTCATTCATCATTTCTCCACTATATTCTTGAGAAATATAGAAAAAAAAACACACTGCCAGTCCTACTTTTTCGTGTGGGGGTGAAAAAAAAATGATGGAATGAGTTTGGCTGCTAGCAAATCCAGAGTGATGTGTGACGTTGCTAAATGCGATCACTACCTTGCCAACCTCTCCATCTGTCCAGGAGGCGGAGTTGCCAGATTGGCTGAATAATTTCAGTAGACCCAAACAGCTGTCATCTCCCATCTACGGCATGTTCCCATGACAACACCTGGATACAGTGGGTGGGGAAGTGGAAGAGCTGACATTACCTTCACAAGATTAGAAAATCAGGTTACACAGCTACTTGTGTAGTGATAACTTTTGATTAGTGATGTTAATGTGTGAGTTAGAGTATTAACTGTGTGTGACTCCCTTCTCTTGATGACACCGTTTGCCTCTGTGCACTATGGGATGCATGTACGATACTGCTTAGACGTAAGAGTGCAGAATCAGCCACAAAATATAGTTGTTTTTTTTCGCTGACACTGCTCTGACTCACTTGTGTCATGCTCATTATTATGGTTAGTGATTAGGTGTAAATCCACCAGAGGTCAGTATTAGTTATACATTCAGCTCCTGATGTCCTCCTGTGAATGACTGCATCAGCATCAACTGGTCAGAGCTGAAAACACACTGAGAGCTCTGGCACACTGATGCCACCTGCTGTCTGTTCCCTGCCAAAAAACTGGATTTTAATGAAATATGAGCAGAAAGTACTCTTTAGTTTCGATGCATTGTTGGATATTTTAGTTTTAGTGTTTTTAGTTTTTTTCCCCTGTCTTTAATTAATCCAATAATTTGACCATACAGTTATAAAAGTGGTTAAATAGCATGAATCATTATATCAAAAATAAAAACAAAAACATATAGTCTGACAGAAAAAACGATGTAGGCTGAAGCCTGAAGCGTGAACCAAAACAAAAATGAAATATAATAAAGAACCACAACATCACAAATCAGAAGCAAATAAAGGATGTAATATTCTTACACATATTAACTAGGGCTGTCAATCGATTAAAATATTTAATCATGATTAATCGTAAATTATTCGCACATTTTTTATCTGTTCAAAATGTTCCTTAAAGGGAGATTTGTCAAGTATTTAATACTGTTATCAACATGGGAGTGGATAAATATACTGCTTTATGCAAATGTATGTATATATTTATTATTGGAAATCAATTTATCAACACAAAACAATGACAGATATTCTCCAGAAACCCTCACAGGTACTGCATTTAGCATGAAAAATATGCTCAAATCATAACATGGCAAACTGCAGCCCAACAGGCAACAACAGCTGTCAGTGTGTCAGTGTGCTGACTTGACTATGACTTGCCTCAAACTGCATGTGATTATCATAAAGTGGGCATGTCTGTAAAGGGGAGACTCGTGGGTACCCAGAGAACCTATTTTCATTCACATATCTTGAGGTCAGAGGTCAAGGGACCCCTTTGAAAATGGCTTTGCTAGTTTTTTTAAGTTTAGAGCGTTAATCAGCCTCCTCCTTCTTTAGGTTTTCTAGTTTAATATGATGCAGTATCTCCACTCTGGCTTTAAAACTGAACTCGCTACAACCTAAAAATCACAAGTTGTGTGTTAATGCAAAACGTGTTAATTTTGACAGCCCTAATATTAACAGTGTTGCTTGCCCACACACTGTGTCTGCAATTATATCTGTAAGATGTCAAAACTGCTTTTCATTAGTTTCAGTGACATACGACTCAGAGATTTCAATAAAGGAATAAAAGTTAAAGTCACAAGTCACTGGAAGTGTTGGTCAAACTGTTCTCTCGGTAAGCGTGGCGTACATATGGATGCGTTCTGAAAACCATATAATCGTCTGGCGGGCGGAGAGGGCAAGTACGAGAGAGGGGCTGTTAAACTGAAATATAAGTGGTTTGGCATGTGAGTGGAGGGAGGGGTAAAGAAGAAATGGAGAGAAAGAGAGGAAGAGGAGGAGGGTTAGGAGAGGAGAGCCAGCTGGGGTTGTACCTTGAGTCAGGATACAGCTGCAAGCACAGTGGCGTGTATGGAGGCTTAGGCCAGGCCAGGCCTAAACATGGAGCAGTTTCACGCCTCAGCTGCAGGGAAGGCAACTGGGAAACAGAGGCTTATAAAGAGACTGGGAGCAGATGATTTTCCCCACTGCAAGTCTGTTCTAAAGGTGTTGAACTCTATCTGTATGTACTGTATGAATCTGTGGATATGTCTCAGTGTATTCTCTTCTTTTTCCTTTTTTTTTTTTTTAACAACACCATATGGTGAAAAACGAGGGGCCTGATCCCGACCATGACAACAGAAAACAGATGGCTCTCTGTCATCCAGCAGCTACAGCGCAAAACAGGTACGACTCTCCCAACCTGAGAGGTCCAATAAAACCAGACAGCCGCTGGCAAACGCCGCTTGTTGTGACTGTTGAGATTATCTGAGGAAATTCACGTCGTATTAAATACATTTTACGTTGCACAAGTGATTATTATTCTGGCTGATTTTCCAGGCTTGGTTCACTCATCAGACATAGAGGTGCCGTCTTCCTCCACAAGGGGGCAAACTCTCTCCAATATTTGCATGTAGGTCCCCGCTGTAACTGGAGTCATGAATACAGGACGCTGAAGTTACTCAAACAACAGATCGGTCTTGTAAAGTATGACAAAAGTGGCATAATTGTTTGGCTCAAGTATTCAAGTTTGAGCCTGGCCTGCAGTTTGAGTCTGTTGTTCAAACAAGGCTTTAAAAGCAAAGCGACTCCTTTTTTTTTTTTTCTTCAAAGGCATGCATGCCTTTCCTTTCACCTCGGAAATTAATTTCCCACCCTGATATACAAACTTGGCCGTTTCATCCCCTTTTCAGTGTTTTTTTTTTTTTTTTCTTGCTCGAGGCAGGAAACGAACACAGGAGGTTTTGTGCTACGCTGCGGTGGGGGTTGAGACCCCCCACCCCTCCCAGCGACTCAACTTGATGTTGGGAGATGAGACGGGAAACAGGTGTCACCCATGACCTTCAGTGCTCAAACACTACAGGCCTCACAATCAGGGGCGCTCCAAGAGAGGGGGGGGTTAGTCTCCTCACAAGCTACTTTATCGTGCCTCCTCTCATCGTTTTCCCTCTCTCTGACAAATATTAGGTAACTCCCACGTTTGTCATCAAAGATTATTTCCATCAGAGTCGATTGTGTGTTTAACATCAATACTGCATTACCCGGTTACTCCCAGTTTCTCTTGCGTTCACCCCGATCTCACCTCGACTCCTCGAAAGATGACCCCTCGGACAAAGAGGGGAACACAAAGTAATAACCTCTAAATCCCAACGACTGGCTTATGTGAAGCCGGAGACGATTGGGAAGTCTGCTGTAAGAGAGGGATAGATGTGGGAGCCGGCGGTGTCTGTGTCCTCAGCATGTCTGTCAGCGCTGCTCCTATCGCCCACTCTGTTTTCCTCATAAGAAAAAGATTAATTCTGCAGATTATCAAGCTTCAATAAAGTACTTACTGTTAACCAGTAGTTGGGAGAAGCTGATGCCTTGTCCAGACGTGCACGATGGGCGGTCAAACAGAGGTAAAGGACACAGTAGACGCATATACACTGAACGGTGTACTTTACTACACCTGTAAACACACAGGTTGGTCTCATACACCGGTCATAGTTATACCGACAAAAAGTAATGCACTGTAATTCGAATAATATCCACAAAATAAATTTGTATGTCATCCACGAAATGGTGAACCAGGAAGTATAATGAGCGACAAAGGCTGCGTAGAGAGGAGGTCGGGGTGGATCAAAAGAGACCGGTGTTTGTACCCCATGTGAAACCAGCTGTGCGTTCCAATACCCATACTACCATACTATTTAGTATGCCAGAAAATTATTTAGTATGTCCCAATACACAGTATGAAAGTAAAGAAAAAGAAAAGTAAAAGACAGTAAAGAGCAGTATGCCAAAAAAGAGAGAACTTATACATACTGCAAACTTTTTTATTGCAAATAACTACAATAAAAACACAAACAACCCTCAACCATCTTTCACAGCTGTGAAATATGTCTAAACATGCTCCTCTTTCTTCAGCCATCATGTGTCTGTTGGAGTTACTAGTCAGAGTGCGTGCTGCGGTACTGCGGTGCTGCGACATGATGCATGTGTTGTTTGAATGCACACGACATCACAACAGAAGTGAGAAGCAAACGGTACAATATAACATTGTTTGTTCTACTCTTTGATGAAATACAAATGGGTGTAGAAGAAAGAAACTGTAAATGAAAATGATGAAAATCTAATAATTTTACAAATGTTTTCTTTTTCTCAAAGAAATGTGTGAACAAGTGACATTGTAAATACAAGGTGTTAAAATTGAGTCTGCAATCTTTTCATTTTAAATGGTATATTTTAGCCCAGAACAAAGTGTCCCAACCGACCCAAAAATTGGGAAAATGCACTCCTTGTACATTTAACAAAATTGTGCCTTTCACGTTCGGGTTTGGCTCTAAAAAAAACTTGATAAATTGTTAGCAGACACCTGCATCTCTTCAGGCATCAAATTATTTCCATTACTGTTCAAGTAGTCTATGATTAATGGGAGGTTATTTGGTGTCGATACAAAAAGAGTCCCAATTAGTGAAATATCAAACCTATCAAAGTTTGAATGCTGTTCTGTCCTTTTAGAGAGAAGAAGAAGAAAAGAAAGAGGAAGACGAGTCCAACACTCCTCAATATGACAGCAAAATGGATCGTTCCTTTAGGACAAATTAGAATATGCAATCTTACAAACAGCCCTAAAAGGAATACAGTCAGAGTGTTTGGGTCATTTCTGATGACGGAACAAGTCTCCACGTGACTTGCCCTCGTGTTGAAAGAGCAAACCGCATCACATTATCCCAGATGATCCCCAATAAGTCACCCAGTTATTCTTTGACACATAAACAAACCCTCCTTAAAGGCATTTTTTTCTTGATTCCAGCTCCACTTAGCCCGTATTTCACGTGAACAGCTGTATGTCATAGCTTTATGGCCATTATCTCACCACAGACATGACCATAGAAATCCCTAACCATTTGTCTATAGAAGGGCGCCTGTTTATGGACTAATGGTTATCCTGGTTGTGTGTCTATGGCATGAGCCTGACAGCCAACTGTTTGACACTGAGGCCACAGAGACAGATGGCAACCAAATGCCTTTTATTGCCTGCCTTTACCACTTGTGTGTCCCGATCACATCAGTCATGAACACTGCAGGGACTACATGACACGAAGCCCTCTCTCTCTAACACTCTCTCAATCTACAAAGCTCCCCGGGCCGTCAGCCTATCAGATCAAAATGAACGCTGTGATACAATCAGTGATTTATGCTTTTCATATTAAAACCTGCTGCATTCTGGACGCACAATATCTGAGCGCGCCATTTCTCCATACTGTGTGTGTGTGTGTGTGTGCATACGGTAAATGTTTGTGTGTACGTGCGTGTTTAGAGTGTCATATTGCCACACTATGTGCTGACACAGCGCCTAGAGCTACAAGTCGCACCTGGTGTGTGAGAGCAGTTCACCAGCTGCTGATGCTTGAGTGTCAGATGCATGCACACACACACGCATACACACACACATTCATACAGTTTGCACACAACTGTATATTTGTTCATTCCATTCCTTACACATGTGCGCATGTACACATACGCCCTTGCATTGACATATGCTCCTTCGTGTCACGCACGGCATATAATGCATGAATGCATATCTCTACTTTCACACAAGTGCAACAAAGAATGACACGCACAGCAACGAGATATTGAATGCAGTTCCTCCTGGGACACAATGAGCCTGAATGCACTCAATGACTCTTCTGCAGGCTGCTCTCATAACACATTCAGTGCATTTTAAAAATGATCTATATATTCTTCATTTAAGGAGAAATTCACTAATTGGAAAATTAGTGTGTTAATATAAACATATTGTATTTAGCTTTATTACATGTCTTTGTTGAATACTCAATTCTGATTGTTCAATTATGGTGTTTTTACGGTCTGTTATTTCTATTTAGCTGACCGTTGCTATGGATAAAAGACCGTTGCTATGGTCGCAGTTCTGATCTCGGACTCTGGAGGACCATTTTTGAGTCACATTATTGATTTTTTAAGTAAGTAGCCGTGTAATAAGCGAGATAATGTACAACTAGCGGGTCATTGTTGTGTAACACATCCCTTCAGGGCTTCGTGTAGGGGTGCCGCATCGCTGTGTCGGGGTTTATTGCACAACAATGACCGGCTTGCTGTACATTATCCCTTACATATTCTACCTATACATAAATATTGAATGTCTTACTCCTCACCTTAGTACCCATACTTTAATATAAAACTGAAATACTGAAAATATAATGACGTTTAAAGTAATAGTTTGACATTTTTGGAAATATTATAATACCGAATTATTACCGTATTCACTTTCTTGCTGAGAGGTAGATGGGAATATTGATACCACTCTTGTATGTGTCTATTAAAGGAACAGTGTGTAACATTTTTGGGTGATCTATTGGCAGAAAGGGTATATAATATTAATAACTATGTTTACTTTAGTGTATAAAGTAAGCCGTTTAAAGTGAGCCGTTTATGTCTACATACGGAAGGGTCCTCAAACACGTGTTTGTTGATGTTGTCACAAATAGCGGCGGCAATGTAAATTAATTTGAAAAATAAGTCAATATATTGTAATTTTAGTCATATATTGTTTTTCTTCATAATTTTATCATAAGTCTGATGAAAATGTTGATAGTCCCAACGACTTCATCTTTTTACTCTGTCATTATGTCTTTGCATTTCCTGCATTATGTTACCCGCTTGCCAGCTTGCTAAATTGTTAGCCTCTGTGGCTTCTAGACGTCGACAGTAACGTTAATATTGCCGTTGCTTAGCAGTGGTGTTCTTCACGACCTAACCACTTTTACGCAGCACACATGGTGTACACGAGTTCACAAGTTTCATTTGAAGGCACCGACATACAGTTTAGCCGTTTCCCCTTGTTTCCAGTTTTTATGCTAAGATAATCTTCATATTTACCCACAGACACGAGAGGTGTTATTAATCTTCTCATATGATTTTTGGCAAGAGAGCGAGTAAACATACTTCCCAAAATGTCATAATAATAATTTATTATAGTGCTAATATCCAAATCAAAAAGCCACATAATGATCTGCCCTGCCCTTCATTAAGAAAACTATTTTAATTTTGGTGTTTAACGTGCTTTGTGGTCTGATCGCCTCAGAGAATGTACCTGTTGACTGCAAAAAAATGTATTCAGGCTGTTTGGCAAACGATTACTAGGCCAGGTGTGGAATTATTATTTGTTCCTCTGACTCAGTAACCTGCAGGTAGGTACACTTTAACACTTGTCTTTGACATTGTGAATTATCCACAGCTCAGCGCTCATAATTCTTAACTTGGACATGTTCCTCTAGCTGTTTACTTTGTGTGTTGAGGTTTGTACCCGTGCACACAGCTTTCCACTGATAGCACGGTAAGGGTAATTCACACACACTTTGTCCTAACCGCTTCAAACAAGACACATAAGTTCAAAGACTGTCTAGACTACCGCAGCACTGAGCTGTCAGAGTGAAGCGTGGAGTCGCCTGACATTCGGTCGAGATAAAACAGGCACGTCACGATGCTGAATCAAACAGCAAATTGCCAAAAGTGTGTCGCTGAAGTTGGAGATAAGGAATCAAAGTTGAGCTGGCACCAGTGGAGCCACCGTTGGGGCTTGAGAGGTGACGCTACAGAGCTACTATCACTTTCTTCCAATACAGGCTAATCTAATCAGCTGTATTACAGTAAAGACAGACTGGAGGTGAAGCAGTATAGACGCCAGAAGCCCAACACTCCAGAGATTAAACTCACATCAGACGAGACTGGAGACAGTCTATATAGGGAGGACTAAAGAGTGAAAGTGCAACTTTCACTGCACGTACAGTACATGAGAGATTAAAACTATTTGTAGAAGATATATACTGTATTTGTGTTTCATCAGCTTTATGTTATTGCTTATACACATAATTGAAAACTGGGAAGTACAGAGAGTGGCGAACGCCAAGTAGGGAGGAGGTCAGGGCGGATGACTGGATCACAGGACTTTCGCTCAGGAGGCCGGTGCTTTTGGCCGGTGGTCAAAATTGATTTATTTGTCTCGTAACTTCTTTACTTAAGTTACAGCAATTCCGGAGTTATTTTAACTCAAACCACAATCCTTTCCTAAACCCAACCAAGTCTTTTCCAAAAACCTAACTAAGTAGTTTTGTTGCCTAAACCTAACCAAGTCGATTTTTTCCTAAACTTAACTAAGTAGTTTTTGTCACATAACTTCCGTACCTAAGTTACGTCACTTATTTTAACCCAAAACACAATCTTTTCTTAAATCTAAGTTGTTTTGTTGCCTAAACCTAACCAAGTTGATCTTTTCCTAACCCTAACTAAGTAGTTTGTTACCTAAACCTAACCAAGTCGATCTTTTCCTAAACCTAACCGGGTCGATCTTTTCCTAAGCCTAACTAAGTAGTTTGTTACCTAAACCTAACTAAGTTGATCTTTTCCTAAACCTAACCGGGTCGATCTTTTCCTAAGCCTAACTAAGTAGTTTGTTACCTAAACCTAACTAAGTTGATCTTTTCCTAAGCCTAACTAAGTATATTTGTTGCCTAAACCTAATCAAGTTAATCTTTTCCTAAACCTAACTAAGTGGTTTTGTTGCGTAAACCTAACCAAGTCGATCTTTTCTGAAACATAACCAAGTACTTTTTACGTGCGTCACATGTTGCTGGACATTCGTAGGAAAACGCACGAAAAATACATTGTTGAAAGTCATTCTGTCGTGAAAAGTCTGGATATTCGTGTCCATGTACACAAATCAAATAGTTACAATTTCGTGACTATTTCGCAAACTGCAGTGAGACTGTGTTGCTTATACAGCCTTGTTTTTTCGTTTAAAAAGGTGCCGCATTTCCAACAACTGTTGATTCACAGCATAAAAATGCTGTGGCCTGTTTTTCTCCCAGGGAATTTCCCTCCATGCTCAGGTCTTGTTGACACATATTTGTTTGTGGTGGTGCGGCGAGGAGGGTAGGAGGGCCGAGGTGAGAGGCAAGGAAACCATCATACCCCCTTCCGAGATGGACAAGCCCCTATTATCCCCTCGTCTACCCCCCTTCTCCTTCTCCGAGTGGGGGCTCATAATTGGACCTTTGTGCTGTGTGTGAATTCTTCGCCTGCACACACTTTCCCAGACTGTGTCCGGCCACCAAACAGATGGGGTCTGTATGCAGAGGACACACACACACACTGCTCGCAAACATCCACACACACACAGTGCGTCGGTCCACGGGACATGTCACACACCCATGCCAGACCCTTCTCATGCCCCATTAATAAAAAAACAGCAGCACAATAACAAGAGAAGGAGTTTGAGGAGCCCCCTGAATCTGAAACGCACAGAACATTCAATAATGTTTTTGTAACGGGGGACGTTTGAAGTCATTGAGGGAGAATGCATCACTTTGGGGAAAAGGGGGGGAGAGAGAAAGCAATGGTCAAAGGTCTATTGTTTGGCCTTTCCTTGGCTTTGTTCACATTATTGAACATTGTGGTAAAGTAGCATGGCTTGGAAGAAAGCAACATATCGTCAAGGCAACCAGAGCCTGTAATTGTCTGTTAGTACTTTAGAGCTTGCAGCTGCAGAGGCTCTTCTCTGGCAGAGTCCTGTTTTGGCCATTGGTGATAAAGGCAAGGAAAGGGATTTTGGGGCAGGGAGTGGGTTGATGGGGGCCTCCCACTTTTTCCATCCTTTTTGTCCTCATCTTTCTCTGCACCTACTCTCTCATTTCTTCAGCTTGTTTCTACCACTCACTCACTTTCCCACCTCGTCCCCGACTATGTCAGCAGCTCTGTCACATGCCCTCTTTACTCTTTTCACTCATTCTGTCATTCACTCCCCTTGTGTTTCTCTCTCTCTCTCGCGCGCGCGCTGTCATGTACCTCTGCATGTGACGAGATAACCATGCGCTGTGCAGCCGATTTGCTCCACAAGTCAGCCACTTGTTAGGCTGTCGGTTCTGCTTCGTTTGGACACTCCTATCCGTCAGCAAACAAGCCCTGCGATCCATATCTCCTGTTCCACGTTGAGCCCATTAAGTGGCAGGAAAAACACCACCTTTTTTTTTTATAGTAAATGCCCGTATTGTGATTATTATAGACAATGCTTCATGTCCCAGGACAGATATCAGATAGCAGTAAATTTGTATTAAAGAGACAGATTATACACCCCTTTTCTGTTGGCATAAAAATTCTCTGAATACGTTAGTTAACGCTGGATAGCAAGTATTGTTGGCTTGTTTTTTTAGCAATGGCTGAAGAAATACTAGCAGACTGATGACCAACAGCAGTGATGTAAAGATACATTGAGGGTTTATAAATCTTTGGATGCCTATAGTTAGCTATCCTTTAGTAAAGTCAGTCAAAAAGAGAGTCGTACAATATCGGCGAAGTGTTTCAGAGATGGAGAGAAATGGTTGCTAATAGTTTAGCCTTCTGCTAACCGCAGCCAATGGCTCACAGCGTAATGGCGTAATCATGACCTCAACCCAAAAAAAGGTCTATAAAGCAGAGCAGAAAAAAAGTGTGTTTGTAGTTGTGTGTGTGTTTAAAATCACATGTTCATGTCTTAACCTGTTTGCCTATCAATCATTTCTGTCTTATGACAAATAGGAAACAGCTTCCAGCATGTCCGCTTCCCGCCCTTTTAAGAGCAGGACAAATTGGAGTGGACCACTTTCACAATTCAAAGCAAACACCATGATGGATTCTGGCAAGGATTTCCTCTTAAATCAATAGTCATGCTTTTTCGGATGGTATGTAGCTGGAACATCTGCCGCCCGCGGTCCGAACCAACAGGTGCTGCAGAGCGGCACAGTGTCGTGAGAACAACGGAGCCCGCTGGGAGCAGGGCAAGGCCAGGTGCTCCAGAGCCGTGTTCATCTGCGGGGGGAATCCGCTTTATTAAACCGAGCAGAACTGTAAACTTGATCCAGGACGGAGCAGAGTTTAACACTGAGCCAGTTCGCCCACGCAGGCTAACGTTGCCTCATGAGGCTCTGCACGGACAGGATTCTTCTAACTCCTTCATATGTCTGTCACAACAACCGCTGTTGATGCAAAGCAAGCAAAAAGATGTCTAATGTAGAGTTTTTGTGGAACATGCAGAGGAAAAGTACTGAAATGCTCAAGAAAATAGTTTTGTCTGGCTACATAGTCTGCATACTAGGGGGAAATTTACAGAGGGAGAACTATTCAGGGGGAAAAAAATAACTGAAAAGACACTTCACCCAGAAATGTTTGTTTTTCCCATTTTGGCGGTATTGACATAGCTGTTCCTTCGTTCCGGCCTGTCCTGTCCTTTCACAAACACACCCAGCCAACCTTGTCGCTGCAAGCCTTCACCACGGCAACAAGCCCAGAGGAATTGATGATTTTCAACACTCCCAAGGAGCGTGTAGATTGCTGACGATGGGGACTGCAAGGTGTGTCTACAGTACGCCAACGAAAAGATTACAACACAAAAATAAGAATGAAAAACAGGGTTATGATGGAGTTTTCTTGAATCAGGCGAAACATTCCCTGAACGTAGTGATTTTCACACAACCCTGACGATTGCTTGTTCCTCTGAAAGACACGCTGAGCAAATCCTTTTTGTTAATTTGGGTTTTGGTGCCAGAAATGTGGTGTGATATTTCACTGAGAGGGGAGAATTGTAAAGTCCAGCTGTTGGGTTTGACAGCTTAAGGGCACAGCTGGTCTGGGTCTGTTCCTGTGTGGGTGGATGTGTGTGGCTGATATGCACGTACAAGTGCGCATTACTTATCCATATCTGTTCAGTCCATTCACTTTAATTTTTGTTTAATAGCTGATGTAATGAAGTATGATGTTCACCAATTAACTGAGCCTTTGAAATGATATGAGCAAGATTGAGAGAGACTGGAAAGAGCCGTGATGAGGTGTGAAATATTAAGTGAGATGGAGATATAAAATCACTGAACATGTAATTATGAATAATTGATTTACCCAGTAAGAGTTTGAAGATCTTTTCTAATCGTGCTAAGCTGGGCATACACTGTACGATTTTAGAAATGTTGTTGTGTACTTCCTACTCCTATTGTACGAGTAGATCGTTTGGGATGCAAAGCCAAAGCTCACGATTTATGTGCATTGTGAACACAAGGTTCGCTTTACCTTTTGCCATTGTATTTAAGCCTTCTAGACTTGCCGTAGACAGATCACACACGCTTGTGCATTGTGATGCTCGGAAAAACAACACTGATCCACGGTCACTAGTGGACGAGGAGTAGTTTGTACCGAAGAAGAAACTACTGCACTTCTCCAGATATGGCACAAAGAACACATCAAATTGCAACTGTCTACAACGCATAGAAACGCTGAGGTTTTCCTCCAATTTTCAGTTCATATGAAAGCGATGGGCTTCATTAGGACTGCAGTACCGCGTCAAAGTACAAAAAATATATCAAAAGTACTATACCACACGCGATAAAATGAGGAAAAAAAGAGGGGAATCCGCTGACATAAAAGACACATACCCCTTTTACGACGAACAGGACAGTATTCTGTGTGGAAGCGCTTGTGCTAGCCCCACAAATGTCATTGAAGGGGAAAGCACTGACCAGCAGTGATGAAGGTAGGAACTATAGTATGAACAGAGAGAAGATAGAGGCCCCTTCAAACCTGAAGTGGACAAGAAACACAACTGAGTCCTCTTTCAAATGAACTGACAATGTGAACACAAAAAGAACTGAGTCCCTTTTCTGTTGGTCCACTTTAAGAGGACTGAGTTTGGTTCGTTTAAAAAAGACTATATGTGAAAACACCTGAAAAAAAAGGAGAAAAAAGACACTGATGTTGGGGAATCAGCTTGTGGCTCTGCTTCAACTGTGACGGAGCCTGTGGATGGCCGACCAAAATTTTGGACATGTCAGAAATTCATCCGGTCGGGAGGAGTTAATTGGTCCTCAGTTCCCCCTGTACACTGCGTAGCAAATGACGCCCGAGGAGGCTGAAATTTGACTCTAAAATGAGTCGTACGGCTCAAAATTCAGGCCAGAAACGGGCTGAAATTGTACAGTGTATGGCCAGCTTTAGCGTGTCATCAACCCTTCCTCCTCCTGTGGGACTACAGTGGATGGATAGAGGGGAGGAAGGAGGAAGGATGAGTGAGGTAAGGAGTCTTGTCCTCTGGGTCTAGTGGGGAGTTAGATGAGCCTTCGCTGTACCCCACGGGGATCAAAGGCAGCACAGTCAGACCCAAACACCATCCTCTCCTCTCCTCTTCTCTCCCCCATTGTTCTCGCCTCTCCTTCTTATCTGATCGGGCATCCACTCACTCCTATTTGCAATTCTAATGAAAATCAGACACCTGCCCTGCCAACCTTCGCCCCTCTCTGCAGATCACTGCCACAACAACAAGGGGAAGAAAAGAGGCAGAGAGAAAAGCTGGTGGGGTGAAGAGAGTGGGAGAGAGCCCCTATCACACGAGGGATATTATGTTACTGCTGGCCTGCTAGATTGGATTGTCAGATGGCCCAGCGAGGGGAGAAAGAAGTGGTCTCTTTCATTCTGGGTTGCTGCGACAGAGGTCTTCTCACACAGCGAGAGAATCACGATATGATGTTGGCTGTCGGACTGGTCGGGGGACCTAATCACCCCCACGGGAGGTCTGACATCGGGGTGATCCTGTCCTCTATCATATCCTTCCATGTTGGGAGGGAAGAGGTGGGAGCTTCTAAGGTGGCGATGTTCTGAAGTCTACAGGGATGCATATCGACAAATTGAAAAGGAGCTTGTTTTCAGTTTGGCCCAACCTTCAGATATCACCTCCAGTGTCATTTCAATTGTGTCCCCTTAAAGAGTAACTTTTCAACCTATTTTCCCATGTTTTTGTGTCTGACTGATTAATAGCGTCAATAATTTATGAAATTGGTCCAGTATTGAGGGAGAGCGCTGTAGACAGCAGCTGCTCACGGGATGAAATATGGTGCTATTGGGGCAAGCTGGCACCGTCATTTACGTCCACTAAAAGTGCTTGTTTTTGACATGACAGGCTCTGATCGTTATTATAAGTGTCTGACATTATGGAAAGAGTCTTGTTCAAGGAGAAGTCTCGTTCTGAAATCTGGCGAGGTGGTGTGTGGCCAGAAGACAACAGTGGAATAGTGGAATGCATCCATGGTGGAAACGCGAGTGCCGGCCGGGCAGAGTTTGTTGTGTTGGAGTACAGAAAGCGTAGCTTAGCGTTATCTAAAGGATTTTCAATGTCATGACTGAGATCAAGCTGAGCCTGTCAGTGGCAAAAAAAAAAAGCACTTTTAGTGGGTGTAACGTTACATTGACGCTGCTCACTTTGCTTTGCATCTTGTTTCGCGGCTGCCAGTTGCAGCGTTATCCCTCAATACTTGACCAGTTTCTATTGTCCCCATTAGTCACTTAGACACAAAAACATGAGAAAATAGGGTCCAAGGTTGAGAAATACCAAAGCAACCCTTTAAAGCTTTATTTATGAGCTGGTATCAGTGAGGACAAATGCATACCATATAGTGTTACAGAACGTGTAACACTAGTTAAAGACAGTGTTCACTCCGAACAAGAGTTTACTCTCCCCATTCCCTTACCTCATCTATCACAGCACACAATCTGCACCTCTCACTGGCCCTCGGTTGCTGATAGCCAAAGGTTGAGAGTATCCGCGGCCCTAAATGGGGCCTTTAACAGCCAGCAGACTAAAGGGAGGAAAAGAAGCAGGTGGGGAAGGAGGGAGGTCAGCACGATGCTATCAGTCCATTACAGACCCCCGAGGACAAAAGCAGCTTCTCTCCCTTTCAGTCTGGCCTAGTTGTAGTGCCCAATGCAGGGCCACTACGCTCCACATATGGGAACCTACACAAAGAGGCCTTGATGCAGGTGTCAAGAGGTGCCAGTCATTTTGACTGGTCTGTGTGCTGAGTTCAACCCTTGTTTTAGGTTACTTTCTACTGAGGGACAAAGCAACAGAGGCCCCAAAAGGCCAGGTCTCCTTCTATACCTTGGCCATTCAAAAGATTTTTAAGTAGACCACCCTACATGTGAGGTGGACGGTGTATCGGAATTTAGCTATTCTTTGGATTTAGACCCTGATATCTTGTTCAACATTTGTTGTAGCCATAGGCAGCAGCTATACCTACGAAAGGTAATGAACTGTAATTCGTATATATCCCACAAAATTGTATGCAATCTGTGTAATGGGGAACCAAGAAGTATAAAGAGCGACAAACGGCTCATAGTAAGGAGGTTGGGGTGGATGGGTGGGTGGGTTCGCCCAGGAGACCCATGTTTGTACCCCGTGTGAAACTAGAAGTCAAAGTTGATTTATTTGTCACATAACCTCCGTACTTAAGTTACGTTACTTCCAGTGTTAGTTTAACCCAAACCACGATCTTTTCCAAAACCTAACTAAGTAGTTTTTGTCACATAACTTCCGTACTTAAAGGACCGGTTTGTAACATTTAGGGGCATCTATTGGCAGAAAGTGGAATATAATATAAATAACTATGTTTTCTTTAGTGTTTAATCACCTGAAAATACGAATTTTTGCATTTTCATTAGCTTAGAATGAGCGGGTCCCCCAGAACGGACAAACCAAACACTGTCAACTTTTCCTGCTTGAGCCGGAGTTGATAACATTACTCGCTGCGGCTCTCTCTCTCTTACTTCACAACTCACTTCCCACCTCTGCTCCAAATGACTTACGCCACTCTTCCAACAATTGGCTCTAGAGGGGGCCATTCACATTTTCACGTCGGCCGTTGTAGTTCTTCTACACGCTTGGCACATGTGAAAGGCTTTAGTTGACTGCAATCTACAACCTCACGGCTACATACCGCCAGATCCTAAACACTGCTCCTTTAAGTTATGCAACTTCAGGTGTTATTTAACCTAAACCACGATCTTTTCCTAAACCTAACTAAGTAGTTTTGTTGCCTAAACCTAACCATGTTATTTCCTGTGAAGACAGAAGTTTATTTTGAAAAGACTGTATGCATGTAATGAGCAGAAATTGACACATGCGTCATGTGTTCCTGGACAGTCGTAGGAAAATGAGGAATAACTTTTCATAAGATATATGAACCGTTGTATGAGGATATGTTGCCATAGGAAAGCATGTGTAATAGCCACAAAAAAATGTTACAACATTAAAATTCAAAGCCTTGACTCTAACCAACCCCTTGGTTTGTTCCCCATCCCAGTAATCCCATGACTACTTTGCTGGGACAGAGAGTAATGTTCTTGTGTGTGTGTGTGTGTGTGGGGGGGGGTGGGGGGCTAGGGGAGAGCTAAGAAAAAACAACACACACCTGTTTCTCCCCTTTTAACGCCTTCCCCACTCCCTCCCCTTGGAGCAGCCACAGGGACACGGAGAGTGGATTGTACCGGTGCTTAATCCAGACGGGCGAGGACAGTGGTATTGTCACCCATTTAGAGGGTGCCGGGGACACGTGGCTCACCCTTTAGCACGCTTGAGGGAGTACGGGTGAAGGCAGGCTGCGGGCCGCAGTGGCAGGTGCTGTGACGGATGTCCCGCGGAGTGCCAAAGCAAACACAGGGAGGCGAGGTGGGGTCAGGGTGGGGCAGTCAGAAGGGTAAAGCGGGTATGGGGAGATTAGTGTGCCATGGCCCTGCCCTTTAGAGAGAGGGGAAAGGGAGGGAGCACAGGGGATGTGTGGGCAGTGAAAAAGAGAGGTGTCAGGACACAGGGTCACATTCTGCTGCATCATGCCTGGTGCCGAACGAATGACCTCGGAATAGAGTTCAGTATGAAATAATGCAAGACAGAAAAAATGAGAAAGTCAGCTTTAATTTCTCAGCAAAACAAAGAGGCAGTGTTTGAAGGGCGATCAACACTTCATCTACTTGTAAGACAACTTTCTGTCCAGCTCCAACTTGCAGCAGCAGCAGCAGCAGTGGGAGGAAGTATGAATCAGGTAGAGTTTCACTTGCCTCATGTCCTCTAATGGCCCACCCAATCACCAGGACATGAGCATTACACAGAACATGTGCACAGGAAGCCTGGAGGTATTGCAGTTACACAACAGAAACTGGATACGCCTTGTTCGCTAACCTTGGGTCCCTGTCCTGCCCTCAGCCCCCCCTTTGTACCATTATGAGGGCGACGAAAGAAGGGCACAGAGAATGTGTGAGCTTCAACCTGTTCTGGACCGAACACTGCCGGGCAGCTCCCACTGGCTGTAAGGACATTTGTGGATGAAAGGTTGATTGGAGGCTGTTTGCATTGTTAGCCGAAGGTCCTAGACACATCTGGAAAAGTCTTTAATGTTACCATGGCAACGGCATGCAGGGGGATAGGGCGTTGAGTAAGGGATGGCTGGGAGAGGAGAAAGAGAAGCCAAAGGTTAGCCTGCAGGCTGTGATTTTAATCAGGCAGATCTATACAGCCTCTGTCTGTCTGATCTTGGCTTTTTGACAGCGGGCAAAGCTGGACATTGAATTCAAAAATGGAAAGAAGAAATAACCTGATCACAAGGGTGCAAATACAATGCGATCTCTCTGTACTAGGTTGAGCACCACTGCAAGGGCAGTCATCCCAGGGGGAAACAGGAATGAGAGTAGCAGGTGGCATTATAACTTCCTGTTGCCTTGACCTGACCATGGATCCCAGGGAGCCTCCTACTCCAGTAAAACAGACAATCTTACCTCAAAGGCATTCATAGTGTTGCACTCGTACATACGCTAAGTGACGGATATAACTGTGTGAAGAATGAAAATAGAGAACTTGAGAGAGAAGTTCAAACCTTGCCAACGACCATACAGCAAATTGCTGCATGAAGTGATTGTGGGAGGACATGGTTTTTAGACACTGTTTAGCTGCCCAACAAGTAATCTCTATAAACATATTCTAGGGCTGGTTGATTATAGCAAAAATCATAGTCACAATTATTTTGGTCAATATTGAGCTCACGATTATTTAACACAATTACTCATCGACTTTGGAAACATCATGCATTTTGAAAGAAAATTTCGTAGCCTAGATTTTAAAATGAAATGCATCAATCTGGTGCACTTTGAGAGTAAATTAAGAGACTATAGATCTATGAAGAACTTTGTGCTCAAGTAAACAAGTTTGTGCTCTCGTAAATAATTTATCTATAAACACATTGGTTGTATAGATATGAATGGTGATGACACCAAAAAAAGTCACACCCAGAAAAGCGAGGCGGGGTCAGTGTTTAAAGATGGGTCGGGTGGGTGTGCCGACATCGCCGCACTGAGGTCAGTCTGCCCCGGTTGACGATCACGCAGGGAACAGGAAAAGCTCCATTTCTCCCCACAGGGAGAGAGGGCACAGCAAGCACTAAGCGGCGAGGTCCGGGCAAGGGATGTTTTAAAGCACCACCTTCACCCCGGGCCTTTCCAAGCCGACCTAGAGTCAGTCGCGGCGCACCTCCACGGAGGAAATACGCCCGGTGAGGGACAGCCCTGAAACCACACTGCTGTAAAGGAAAGGGGTGCGCTGAATTTATAACACAAGACAAAACAAGAGAGTCATTGCAAAACGGAATGCTACACAATAATCGTTTTAATTAGCTTGTAAACTGGCTACTTCGTAAACAATCTGGTCGTACACGTCGTCTCTCAACTCCAACTCCAGTCTCGCATCTCAAGTTGCTAATCGGACTGTGAACAATGAGCAGCGCACGGAAGAGGAAGTCTTGGCCCGGATATGCACTGGCTACACCGCCAGAAACGTAGCTCCTTACCCCCAGAGGTTTATCTGTCGTCAGACCCGTAGCCGATTGGGTTCTGAGATTGCCCGAATACTCTATCTTGTATAATTGTTCATTATGTATCTACTGTACTACCAAAACCAGGCAGAGATGTCTGGTCAACCAAGCAGTACATGAGCGGTAAACATGAGCCGAGGAATGTCTGATAGAAGTTCAGAGGTCAGAGCGAAGCATGCCTTGGCAGGGACAGAGGGACATAGCCACCTGGTCATCTGGGTTAATTATAAATGTAGCAGGCCGCAAGGGGGGAAGATGAGCTGGACAGCTGTCTCTCCAGACACACACGTATAAACACACACACACACACACACACACACACAGGATCACAGCCCATATGCATGGTCCGCTCCGCTGAGCACCAGATCCCAGGGGCCCGTCGTGGCTGAAAAGTCCTCCACCGCAGCCAGGTGGAACTGGGGAAAAGTTCACCATCACAGCCGCCAAACTCTTTTTCACTCTCTCTCTCTCTCTCCGTCTCGGTTTCTCTCTTAGAGCCTCCCACGGAAACACAAGATGAAGTATATGTTGGATTCGTCTACTGTAACTCTCTGGTATTCTCATGACTGTAGACCTTAGAGGGCCTTTGGAACAGAGAAATTACTGATTTATCAGGAGTTATACATTGTTGATTGGGTGATGAAATGAGCAAAGTGGAGATCAATGCTCGAGGGGTGAAATTCGTGTTATTCATAACTTATGAAGTTGAAAAATTCAATCTTTTTTCTCTCAAGGATAATTCCAAGCAGCGTATGGAGAATTCGTTCAGTAATATATTGGAGATGAAGGTTGTACTTGCTTGTCCCCAGACCCCAGTCACAGATAAACAAACACTGAAGACGTTCATAATAGAGCCTCCTCCATTCAGATAGCAATTTGTCACCGACTCCCCTTAGCTGTGCCCACGGGGGCTCTGCGCTAATAGGCTGTGCTCGGTTTAATTGTGAAATAAGTGTTTCGCCGTGCACGGGCAGGAATCTGAAACCCCACAGGTGCGACTGCGAGAGACGCGGTTTGATCGTGGCATGACGACGAGCCACACAGCAACAGAGAGAGAGGATGCAGAGGTACCGACACAGAGGAGGGAGAAAAAAAAGCAAAGTGACTGGAAGAGATGAGGAATGGTAGAGGTGAAAGGGGCGGAAGAAGTGATGGATAGGGATACGTGTTAAAGAGACGGGAAGAGAGTGAGAAATATGAAATTGGAAATCAAGCAAGAAATGGAGTAGGGGTGATCATTTGCCAAAGAGACTGATACCGGCCATATGTCTTCCTCACAGGTTAAGAAACCGGACACACGTCGGATTATGAATATCAGTCATATCCAGCAGCTGTTTTTTTAACTTGATAATATTTCACTGGTGTTGATGGAGGTAAAACGATAGGGCTGATTATTTTTTGCTGATCTTGTACATAAAGCAATGCGCTGCTCATCATCAGACACTGAAAAACTATACCGTGGTCCCAAGTGATAGCAAGTTACATGAAATATGTCTTGGTTTTCTCTGCCAGATACAAGAGATCTAGAAAGCAGACGGACCAGTGTTGAGCTTTTGTCGAGGCATTGTCCAAAAAAAGCGCTGACAGCACAGAAACAGCCGCCCCTATGAAAGAGCTTTACTGTATGCAAGTGTCCAGTCACTGGAAAAGCCATTGCAGTAAAGTGGAGGAGTAATCCTGGCAGGGCCTGTCTTTTCACTTAGGAAACCCATAAGAATCCAAGCCCTGAGCAGAATGCCTCCCCTGACGCCCATAGAGTGAGATAGCAAAGACGGCACTCTTGTTTGAAATAAACACAAAGCCTGTGTCCGCTGGGCACAATAAGACTGATGCTGGCTTAATCACTGTCATGACAACAAGAGAATACTTTCTTTACATTGCAAACAAGGGTGTGTGTGTGTGTGTGTGTGAGTGCAGGCTGTTCTCATACAGCATTCATAGCTATACCTACGAAATGTAATGCACTGTAATTCCTATATATTCCACAAAATCAATTCGTATGTAATCCACATAATTATGAACCAAAAAGTATAAAGAGCAACAAAGAGGAGGTCGTGTTAGATGGGTTTGTCAAAAAGCACTGGACTTTTGTCCAAGAGATCGCTGTTCGTACCCCACGTGAAGTGGGGTCAACGTTGATTTATTTGTCACATAACTTCTGTACTTAATTTACGCCACTTCCGGAGTTATTTTAACCCAAACCATGATCTCTGACCTTGTTGCCTAAACCTAACCAAGTTGATCTTTTCCTAAACCTTAGAAGTTTTGTTGCCTAGACCTAACCAAGTTGATCTTTTCCTAAACTTAACCAAGTAGTTTTGTTGCCTAAACCTAACCAAGTTGATCTTTTCCTAAACCTAACTGAGTTGTTTTGTTGCCTAAACCTAACTAAGTTGTTTTGTTGCCTAAACCTAACTAAGTGCTTTCGTTTCCTAAACCTAATTAAGTTGTTTCCTGTTAAGACAGAAGGTTATTCTGAAAAGACTGGAGCGGAAATTGACACATGCCTCACATTTAGTTGGACATTCGTAGGAAATGAGGAAAATGAGGACTAACTTTTTGTAAGATATCATAGGAACCGTTTTATCAGGATACGTTTGTGAGTGTGTGTGAGTGCTATGTGTGTCTGAGGTTTCATGCAAATCAAAGTGCACATTTGAAGGATGCATGAGAGCTTCCTCATTCAAGGACACTTCACATTAATATACCCTTCCCCCAACCTTCTGGTAGCATGAAGGAGGAAAAATCCACCATTCACTTTGTGATTGTCATACCAATCTGCTCCTTTTGAAGTCCAATCCATAAGGCTCAGCACACTTCACTCTAATGTTGTTTGTCAGATCCAAGCAGAACATCCTTAGCCTTTCATTTCCAACCGCACAATGACAGCTGGAGGCAATCTGCTGTGTATCAACCATGCCAAGCCACTTCTTCTCACAGGCGCATCTGCCTTTGAGAAACGACAATGTCACCTGTCACTCACGAGCACCATTTAAACCAATCAGGCCCCCTAGGAGATCTGATTAGGTGGGCCTGCCAGCATTTAACTCACTAAGAAAATGAGATGCCCTGCTGTTGTCCCTGCTTATCGTGGTTGAAACCCGGCAGTCAACAGCACACAGAAGTTGGCCAGAGAGACGAGATGGATGGGAAGACTCAGGTGATCCATGGATGCATGGATTCATTCTGAAATGTGTGTGGGTTTTGTTAAATTGTGCGGTAAGTGCTCAGAATGGATCAATAAAGTAATTTGCTTGATGGTAAAATAATTTGCTCTCTTATGACTGTTGAGTATCATTATTCTTGTTACTCTTATGTTGGCCAATTTTAGCAATATAGTAGTAACAAAGTTATGAAAGTGCAGCAAGGTGGACTGAAGAGTCCGTCCTTCAACTCAGCACACACTCTATGTCCTGCTGAAGTTGTTGCTTAGTAAGTATTTGAATTGCATCCATGTAGACTGTATATAAGAAGTGGACGTAGTCCCGTGACGTCACCCATTGGTTTGTGGACTGCTGTTTTGAAGCCTCGAGTTCAGCATTTGGCCATTGCCATCTTGGTTTTTTGCAACCAGAAGTGACATGAAAGGTCGGAGCTAACTAGAACCGAACGCTGAATAAGACATTTTTAGGCGACCAAAAAGGTTATAATTAACTTTCATGAACTGAAAACACACTGTGAAAGGGTTAAAGTTGTAAGATGAAAACACGGACAACTCCCAGACCTGATGACACCGTGGTAGCGACCTGTCAATCACAAGGTAACCACACCCTGCTTTATGGTCTATTTGACTCTAAATGGGACCATAATTTACTAAATGAACATCATGCTGTATTGAAGAAGACTTGAAACTAGTGATTGAGAGCATAAACTCATGTTTACAATGTTTACTGAGGTAATACATCAAGTATAATACAATCAGACTTCTTTTTGCAACCAGAGGAGTTGCCCCCTGCTGGCTGTTAGAAAGAATGCAAGTTTAAGGCACTTCAGCATGGCTTCACGTTTCAAAACCAGAGTTGCCCACTGATTGCACCAAGCTTCAAGTGTGCAGTGCAATTGAACCTGAACTTTGCACTTCCCTGAGTAAAAGGGGACTTTCAATTTTCCAAATCCCTAAAGTGCACAATAAAAAACAGTTGAAACAACTTTGAAAATGAGCCCTTTGCTTGTGTAGCATCTCAGTCTGCGACACAACTTTCTGTTTCTGACCTCGGCCCCCATGTCACCCAGCTACAGCATCCAGCCACAGCCAAACAAAGCAAAAGTGTCGATCAGCTGCAAGTTGAGCCCAGCTGTTGCTGGGGCTGGGACGCACGGAGCAGAGAGAGCAGGGTGGGGTGGCGACTAAATGTCCAGTGCGGGGAGAAGGGGAAGGTGGCGACGGCGGTGGGAGAGCAGAAAGGGAATACAGGGGATGGAGGGGATCAGTTTGGAGTGTTGGACTAGGGATCGGGTGATGTTTGGCCAAGGCCTGAGGAAGTATCATATGCGACACCTTCATGCGAGAAGGTTACTCCGGGCTGAGGCAGCCTCCTGGACCACAGGCCTCGGGAAAAAGCTGACGGATACACATACAGACGGATACGCACACACAGATAAACACACGCTGCTCACATTCACACACAAATATTCAAAGATGAAGGCGATGCACCGAATCCCATTCTCAGCAAAAGCTCAGTTTGGCAGCACATGCACTCATTGATTAATCCATATGGGCTAGCACAAACACAGCAGCTTCTAACAGCTGAGTGGTGAAATTGGAGGGCTCCACCCAAACAAAGCTTAGCAGGTCACAATCAGTTCAATAGTCTGCTGTCCCTTGCAGGGCCTTGGGACCACAGGAACTCTACAACACGCGCAGAACCCCTAGCAACTCTTTCATAATCTCATCAAACATTACACTCCTGTGATCGTTAATATTTAAGCAGGAAATAATAAGATAATGTGAAGCAGAAGTCTCTTAGAAGACAATCGGAACATTTGGCATATCAAAAGATCGGCTTTCCATATGATGCAAGACGCATTCCTAATGCTACAAGGATAAAAGAAGCCCATTAATCTGGGCTGTCAGGTCATAAGCGTCCATCATAACGCCAAAAGATGAAAAGGACGCTTTCTATTTTATCTATGCATCGATCACTCTTTCCTGCATCTATCTATAATGAATCAGCTTTTGTGCATTTATCAAAAGATAATTCTGCTGAGCTCGCAGAAAACTCCTTTTTTCCTCTCGGTCGAAGCGTCCAATCAGCAGGTGGTGGTCTGGCGATTGACATCTGAGCGAGATGTGATCACAGATAGCCCTCCCTCTCTATTCCACCTGGAGCTCGTGACTGACAGCCCTGCTCTTAATAATTCATCTGGCCCTGGGTGTCTGAAGGTCAGGAGATCATCTGCTTGGGCTTGGGCGCTGAGGAGAGGTGGCACTGTCATCAAATATTTATTGACCTGCTGTACTCCCAATACACTCTCAAAATACACAATCTGTCTTCGCTAAACACAGCACAGATTCGCACCCAGCAGCTTCAGCGGGATAGCGACAGCACCGATGCTGTTTGACTGTGTGAGGAAGTGGGGTACAAAGGAGTGCGGTTATGAAAGTGTTTGTGTGTTGTTTTGCTTAGTGAGCATATGGATTATGAGTCCATCAGCAGGCGTAACTGCTGATGAGCCAGCGTGTTATCCTGTTTTAATTATTTAGCCAGATGGAAAATAGCACTGAATGCACCAACACTCGACATTTAAATGCTGCTAATCCAGTATTTTCTGCAATCACAGAGTAATACCAAGGATGAAATTGCACATACTGAAAGGGAAATAACAGTATTTGTCAATCTGTGCGGTTTTTCTCATATTTTTGTCCCATTATCAGTATTGGTCGTAACAGTTTACTCACTGCCTCCTTTGTGGAGAATTTGGGAAACGTGGACTCCAGTGAGAATGGCGTCACTCGTGGCGAGGACAATATTCCTCCACCAGCTTTTCAAAAAAACCTGAGAGATCATCTCATTTCCATTAAAATCCCTGCAGGTGTTGTAGCAAACTGCATAGCGTAGCGCAGGCCTATTCAATTACTTCTCTAGACGGGCCAGATTTGAACAGTGATGTGCCAAGAAGCCAGATATTTACATCTGATCTGCAAAGCTTGGAATGTAAATGTGAAAACAATAGACATTTTTAATCTTATTAGGGTTGTTGTTTTAAAAAACACAATGTTGCATTTAACGTCTTTTTCATTCAGTTTGACTCTCCTAAATGCCCTCTGCTTAAACAGCCTGAACAAAAGAAGTATGTCTGTGTTTAACTAATGAATGAGCTAAATAGCCTACTAATAAAATGATGATCTTCTAATAATCAAACAATGTAAACACCCATAAACGTGGTGTTATGTAAGCACATTATTTAAATAAAATGAAAAACACGATGATAATGTTTTCAACAGTCCGTAACAGCGTCAATAGCATGAGTGGTGACGTTGATGAACGGGAATAAACTCTCTTATTGGAAGAATACTTTTTTCATATTTATAATGATCAAAGCGCCAGATGTAGGTTGTTAAAGGGTCGCCAATTGAATAGGCCTGCTTAGCGTGAAGCCGTACCTTGCTAGAGATGTAGCAGCAAATAAGATAAAGTCATTAGTGTCTCCAACTTTCCAAACTGCAAAAATATATATATATTTAATTGACTGCTGCTATACTCTACTAAAGCAAGATTCCAACTGCAGATAATTGCTCTACAACTGCTTTGCATTGCTACAACAGCTATAGGGATTTCCAGAAGGCTCCTCTCAGTGTCTCAATGGAAAGTGTTTGAGATTGTTTATGCTGCACAGACATTTTTTGTTTTCCTTGCTGTCTGGTTTCCCAAAGCTTTACAACAGAGGTGGTGAGTAAAAGTCATCATGGGGAAAAAACTAGGGCTGTCAATCGATTAAAATATTTAATCACGATTAATCGCATGATTGTCCATAGTTAATTGTGATTCATCGCAAATTAATCACATTTTTTTTATCTGTTCAAAATGTACCTTAAAGGGAGATTTGCCAAGTATTTAATACTGTTATCAACATGGGAGTGGGCAAATATGCTTGCTTTACGCAATGTATGTATATATTTATTATTCAAAATCAATTACCAACACAAAACAATGACATCAGACTTTCCAGAAACCCTCACAGGAACTGCATTTAGCATAAAAAATATGCTCAAATCATAACATGGCAAACTGCAGCCCAACAGGCAACAACGGCTGTCAGTGTGTCAGTGTGCTGACTTGACTATGACTTGCCCCAAACTGCATGTGATTATCATAAAGTGGGCATGTCTGTAAAGGGGAGACTCGTGGGTACCCATAGAACCCATTTTCATTCACATATCTTGAGGTCAGAGGTCAAGGGACCCCTTTGAAAATGGTCATTAAAGTTTTTCCTCGCCAAAATATAGCGTGAGTTTGGAGCATTACTTCGCCTCCTTCACGACAAGCTAGTACGACATGGTTGGTACCAATGAATTCTTTATGTTTTTTAGTTTCATATGATACAGTATCTTCACTCTAGCTCTAAAACTGAGCCCGCTACAACCTAAAAAACGCAAGTTGCATTAATGCGTTAAAGAAATTAGTGGCGTTCAAACGAATTTGCGTTAACGTGTTGTTATTGCGTTATTAACTTTGACAGCCCTTGCAAAAATATAAGAATATTCTGTCAAATACTGTAGTCTCCCTTTAAATCATGCAGTATACAGCACTCAAAGTTA
>CAKAOH010012667.1:0-16909 GCA_916701665.1 Sebastiscus tertius | reverse complement strand
ATGCACTGACTGTCGGACAGCCCCTCCCTCAGGTGTACAACACCGAGGCATGTGGGGCATTCATCATGGCCATCAGTAGCTAGCAGTGGAGCCATGCAAGAACGGCAAACATGCTCTCCTAACATGGTGCTGCTAATATTTATAATAATTCTTAGTATTAATTTTATACTCTTATATTAAATTAATTCATTCATTAATGTATTTATCTTACTTATATAATGTGTTTACTTAGTTATGCAAATCATTGGTTACACTGGAGTGAAAGCACTCTTTAGTAACAGAGAGAAAAAAATCACATCAATTTGCTTAACAGCAAACTGTCTCAGGAACTAGACACTAGCTTTGAACTAGGACTGTTATCATACAAAAGACAGGGAAGGTAATAACTTCCACTTTAACAATACAGCAGCCACAAAATAAGTTAACCCACAAGCGAAATCACTTATTGGGGAGCGGTCGCTCTATCTATCAAATAAAGGAGATATCTGCTCTAACGAGCGAAAGCACTCGCTGCTGAGCAATACACACTGTAAGGAAATGAATTAGCCGACAACAGCCCAACGGGGCTCGTTGTCCGACGGAGGCTCGCCGATACTGTAGCGCAAACACTTAGCTCAGCGGCAACAAACAATAAAGGAGACCGAAAACAGACTCCTATCAACAAACGTAACTTAAACTCTAACAACGGGAGGATATACTCACCTTGCTATCTTAGCTCACCTGTCGTTAGCCTCGCTGAATTTAACCGGCGAAAACACCGGTGTTACAGCGTCTAAAGTGTTAGAGTGTAGCCGTGAGTAACTAATCGCAGCCCTTGGAGGACGAAACCATAGCTCCAACCATGCGGTTGCAGGGCTTCCAGCGAAAAGTCAACGGCTTATCTTTTTAATCAACCTGCATTCGCGGATTACCTGCCGCGAGAAGACTTAAGAAACATCTCTGATGATGACATGGGTTTATATACGCTACGTCATCCCAGGTCACACGTGACTTTGTTGATATTAAATACTCGACCTGCGCGTGCGCGAGATGGATAACATCCAGTGTTAAACACTGCCTCTGGCGGTCAGGAAGAACGAAATAGAACTAGATAGCCATATCCTCAGATTACCATAGATTAACATTACATGAATCTTCAAACACCACTGCACAAAGTAACCTAAATCTATAGCTAATGTATAGCTACATGTTGCAAAATGACTTTTACTCTACCACGGAGGATTCATCACTTGACATAACTGTCTGAGTCTCACTAAACCATAACATATGCAAGTTGTGCAACGAATTGGCAACCATTTGTTATGAAGTCAATGCAACTGAATGAAGGAGGGAGAGTGCGACATCTAGTGGCTGAATGCTATCTATAGCACCTTTAAATCTGTTAGAGTTAGTGTGCACAAAATGAAGATAATGTGTTTGTGTGAGAGTGTGTGCACCTCTCCCTGTGTTTCCACTCCCAGTGGGTATCCAGGAAAATCTTCCCAGAGCAGCAGAGTTTCCTCTGTTTCCTCCCAGGCCAGACTGTCACAGTCATCTTCAAACTCACACTCCCTCCTGGACAACACACACACGTTAGACATGTGGACTACATGGTTTAACATCAGTGTGTTTAAACATTACCAGCCAAAACACCTACAACTGATTCAGCATCCTCTGCATCTGCTCGTTGATCTGATTGGCCGACGTGCTGCACGACTCCTCGTCTTTAGCCCCGCCTCCCTCGCTCTCGGACATGCTCAGTTCATCTCCGTCCCCGCCCTTCGCCGACTGCCCGCTCGGTTTTCTGGCCCTCAGGGTGGAGGGGGGCGTGGCCACCTGCTGGAAGGAGACGTGTATATTTAAAGTAAAGGTGGATGAAGAACTCTGCAGTAGAAATGGTCCGCCAGTGTCTACATTGGTATTTTTGCTTATTGTGATGTAATTTCTTGGAGCTAACCCTCTTCAATTGCATCATAACCCAAAAATCTGTACAATCTAAGCTAAAAGGTTATGTCAGTCAATAAACGATACTAATGAGTATACAAATTGTGTCATAAATTAAAAAGAAATACAAAAAACAGACATTTGTCACAAGATTTTCCTAAATACACACATAAAACATATTGATCCAAAAGATTTCTCAATATAGAAGCATGAACAAAATATTTCTTAACACTCCTTACGTTATTTGCTCATAAAAATGAGACTATCTCAAAAACTAAAAATGTACATAGTTCAGAGTGCAAAGTTGTTTTACTAGTTTCAGCTACAATAGAAATATCTCTCCAGTGACTACAACGTGATGACACAAAAGACAGAAGCCTTAGCTTTCTGCTGCAAAAAGAATGAATGCTCTAGCTGTTATGGTTTTTATTTTAGATTGATTTAAACTGCATCATGCAAACAACGATCTCCTACACTCCACAGAAGGCTGTTTTCAAAGGGTTAAGGACATTTTATCACCACAAACGTACCTGGAACATGTGGATCATGTCCTCACAGTTCCTCTGCTGGGCGACGTCACAGAGGCGGGCGGTGATGTCGATGCGGCGGCAGATATCCATGTCCACCTTCATGGCCTTCTCCTGGATCTTACTGTCCAGATCTGACAGGTTCTGATGGAGATAGAAAATTTTTTTTATTCTCCATTCATCTAAATAATCTATTTTGTTTAGCTATGTTTACTGTTATGCCTGCAAGATGACGACATTCTTCTTCATTTCTGAATATTTTGGTCAGCTTTAAATATTTTTCCTACTTCAAAAATAAAGCTAAACGCAGCTCAGAGCAGACTTACGTTGCTGACGAGTCCTTTAAAGAGGACAAGTTCGGCCTTCAGCTGCTTCACCCTCAGAGCCAGCTCATCCTGACACACCTCGCTCTCCTGCAGGTCCTGCACACACACGCACGCATATTACAGATGTTTAGGACTACACTATTTGTTGTGCATCTTGTTTAATACTATATACTGTATGTATTGGACATATTTAAAAAAAAAAAAAAAGAGGATAAAGAACATATGGTTTTCATCCTTTGGATCATTTGTTATGTTTAAAGGAAGAAGAGCAGAGATGCATTCAGAAGAATTAGAGAAGAAGAAGAGCTAGATTTTGTAGGGAAATGTGGCTACAGTTAAAAATTGATTGCATCTAAATGTCACTTTACCTCCTCTAGGTCAGCCACCTTCTCCTGCAGGTCCATTCTGGCTGTGTACTCTTCCTCCCATCTACAAAACACACACACAGAAAGTAGTAATGTAATTACACAGAGGTTTATGCAGATAAATCAGCACTTTGTAGCAGAAGAACAGACTAAGATGATCACATAATATCCACACACTATTTGTGTCTCTTTATCTTGTTTCCTGTGTGTCATCTTTGTTGTCGTCATAGACCATTACAATCTCAGCAGACAATGACAGCTGAATGTCTGGCCTCATATCATGAACGTGGCCTGATGGGTGAATGATGGGTGAAGAGTTTCAGCCTGAGATAAGTGCAGCTTCCTGATCCTCCTCTCTGCAGCTTTTAAGGGAAAACCCACCATGGTTACCTGACTGACCTACACTGTGCAGCATCAAGGTACCTCCTACCACCACTAATGCTACTCAGCAGGTGTTACATAAGGAGAGACCATACAGTGGGCATGTAGAGCACGAACAGCACAAAGAGCTTGCTGCAACATTCAGTCTGTCACTATGGAGATTAGAGTGGAGAGACCGAGGCTGAGCTTAAACTGCAGGACTATGAATGTTCTGAAACACAACACATTTTCTTTCTGACTGATTGTCCCTCTAATGTAATGTGATACATCTCAGGTCAAAATACAAATGTGAACTCATAGCAATATTAAAAAGAAACACATGCGGTTGCCTGGTTAGCTCAGTTGGTAGAGCGGGCGCCCATGTAACAGGCTTCGGTCCTGACCGCGGTGGCCCTTTCCGCATCCACTCTCTCTCTCTCCCGCCTTTCCAAGACTCTATCCACTGTCAATAAAATGCTTAAAAATGCCCCCAAAAAAATAACTAAAAAAGAAACACATGCAGAGTGGCAGTGACAAAAAGCCACATTAGCAGAGTGATACAAGGAAGGGCAATGGGTCAATCGGTCGGTCACTGTCCAGAGTCAAATATGTGGTGAAACTCACTGCGATGACATTTGGTTTATACACTCTAGGTCCAGACAGACTGAATCCTAATTACCTTGGTGTTGGATGCACCAATCCAAAATTGTCTCTCTCGATACCAATTCCAATAGCTCAACTCAGGGTCTCTGACTATACCGATCCAATACCAGAGCTCTATTTCTCCCACATTTAAAATCTCTATACCTCAGAGATTGCTGTGGCACTAAAAATTGAGTTGCTGTGATAGCAAAAAAAACACTGAATGTTATAATGACATTCACAAATAAACCATATTTAATGTGGATCTGTCATGTTATGGCCGATATCCCATCCACAAAATGAGGTCAGTCTTGAATTGGTATATCCATACCAAGGTTGTGATAGTTTTAATTTTTTTTTTTAAAACTTTATTTTAGTTTTGACTTTTCGATTTAATTTTAGTTTAGTTTTCAGAGTTAGTTTGCTAGTTTTAGTTTCGTTTCAGTTTTTCAGAAAGGTTTTGTGTAGTTTTTAAATATTTAGTTTTAGTTCTCAGAAGTATGTAGCTACATACAGTATACATACAAATACACGGTACTGTTTAGAAATGGCCATAATGTTTAATGTTTAATCTTTGCGCTACTTTAGTGTCTGATGTGAAGCAATTACGACATAGCGGTCAAGTCTGTTCAGTTTCTGTGGTTCAACGCCACGAGAGTTGATGGAAATTCATGCTGTCTCCTTTTTCCAGTAGAGCTATATTAGAGTTAAAAAAGTCAAACTGAAATGAATTTGTTCATTTTTATTTGTATTAGTTATTTTTACCCAGGCAATATAGTTTCAGTTTAGTTTCAGTTTTTCTTAAAGGATATAGTTTTTATTTGGTTTGAGTTTACTAAAAATGATTCACTGTTTATTTTCATTTTAGTTTCAGTTTTAGTTTACTATAATAACCCCGATCCGTACTTTGGTGATACCCTGACTTTTCCTCTTGTGCAGAAGACTCTTGGTCAGACTTTACACTATGCCAACTCTTCAGTTCATGAAATGATATCTTTAAAACTAAATGACCAGATTCCCATCAGTCTCAGCTGTAATTTTACAATAGCACTAACATTAGCATGCTGCACTTACAATGACTTGGACAGACTAACATTCAAATGAATCTCAGACCAGATCTGAATACGTACAGCTAAAGCTGACAAATTCAAGCACAGATGGAAACAAGTTGAGCAAAATCAGAGCGTGTAGAGCCGAGCCTGACGAGCTGAGTCTAGAAGTCCTAAAATGGCCACCGTACATGGAAATACCCTTTGATAAGATAACGACATCCTTCCACTGGTGCCACCCTCAGGTTATTTCATGCCCCACTGTTTTTGATCTATTAAATTGATTTGTTTTCTGCTGCTTCTCCTACTTGTTCTAAATGCTTTGCAACTGTTTGTGCGTCTTAAATACCATCAACAAATCATCTCAGTTGTTCTGGCTTCTTTCCATTTTGCATCCTTTTTGTCCTTCACACTGACACTGCTCAGCTGGAGCTGCTGTAGCACTGAAATAATGACATCATGTCTCTGGAGGATGACCTCAGATCAGATTGCCTCCATGTTAACAGAGATCATTTCTAATATGAGCATTCAAGTACACAAGTAAGTAGGTTTCATGCATTGAATGAAACGTGACTCCATGCAGATTTTTGCTGTTTATACTGATAAACATCAGATGTGTGTCACAAATGAGGGGGACAAAATCAACACTGGTTTGAGAGAAAGACACTCAGACACAGATGTGATGGCACCTCAACAGAGACAGCAGAGAAGAGGGTGTCACAGTGAACCGAGCAGCAGAGAATAGGGTGTCACAGTGAGAGAGCTGATGTCTTCGTTGCTCTCATCTGTTTGTCAGTCTCAACACGTGGCTCTGCAGTGAGACTGCTGGCCGTCATTATGTTAGACTGGCTACACAGATGCTGGTTTATAACTGATAAGCATAACTGCTGGATGATGCAAAAGCTTATTAAAATGTAGCAAAGAGTCCACCTGAATAATAAAGGCCTTTACATTGTGTGTTTTATCTGAGATTTTTCCTTTCACTAGAGTGAAAGCGACTGCTGCACTCACGAGCTGCGATGTCAGCAAACTACGACGCCATGGAGAGGGTGGCGTAAATTCAAACTGACACTACCTCCTGTTCTGCCTTATATCAACAGACAACTTTGACTTCCTTAAAAGGAATAGATCGATGTGATACACACTTATTCCCTTATAGATACCACTCATGTCTGTGTGTTTATGTATGGAGCTGGAGCCAGGAGGTGACTAGCTTAGCTTAGCATAAACACTGGAAACAGAGGGAAACAGTTAGCCAGGCCCGGTCCGATGTTAAATATATAATAATAATATATACACTTACCAACACCTCTAAAGCTCACTAATTAAAACCACATATCTTATTTGTTTTTCTGTGGTCACAAAGTAATCACCCATGTTCTATGGGTACCCACGAGTCTCCCCTTTACAGGCATGCCCACTTTATGATCATCACATGACGATTGAGGCAAGTCATAGTCAAGTCAGCACACTGACACACTGACAGCTGTTGTTGCCTGTTGGGCTGCAGTTTGCCATGTTCTGATTGGAGCATATTGTTTTATGCTAAATGCAGTACCTGTGAGGGTTTCTGGATCAATATCTGTTGTTGTTTTTTGTGTTTTTAATTGATTTCTAATAATAAATATATACATACATTTGCATAAAGCAGCATATTTGTCCACTCCCATGTTGATAAGAGTATTAAATACTTGACAAATCTCCCTTTAAGGTTAATTTTGAACAGATAAAAAATGTGCGATTAATCGCGATTAACTATGGACAGTCATGCAATTAAATATTTGAATGGATTGACAGCCCTGATTTATAGTTATCTTCATGATCCCAGAAGTGTGGATGTTGTTATTGCTTCAGATTAATACATGTGGTTTTAGAATCACATGTTCAAAAATCACATATAGGTGTAATGTCGACTTCCTTTTGGCCATGTAGTGTATATGTATTCATAACTGAATAGTGAACTGATCTGAATAGAATTGAAAGCGTAAGAGAAATCCAAAGAGAGCTGAGTGAGTGTCAGCGCCAGCCTGACGCTGCAGAGGCTCACATGGGACAGAAGGGGTGGGGGTGGGGCATGGGGGGGTTTGAAACAAGGTGTGTGCAGGCAGAGATGGATGAGGAGAGTCAACGGGGACAGCAGCAAACAATTCAATAGAAAACAGAGAACAAGACAGCAGAGAGAGAGAGAGAGAGTATAAAAATGGAGAGGGAGAAATGTGAGGACAGATCAAACAAAAGAGAGGGAGGTAGAGGGTAACAGATCAAATGGAGGGGAGACAGAGAGGAGACATGGCAGACTTGGTGACATCACTGTTGGCGGTCACAGGCCAGTGCTGCATTGCAGGTACCAGGACAAAACTCAGCTGGTAGGAGGAGGAGGAATAAGAGAAAGAGACTAAACGAAGAGGACCAAGAAAGAAAGGAACAGAAGATGGGAGACAACAGAGTGAGGGACATCAATGTGAGAGGAAAAACAATAGCTCATGTTAAACCTTTCCCCAGACAGTTCCTCCCTTCAGACAAACAGGCAGCCAAACATTTACAGCTACAGCTAAATGACTCCTTTACCCTTAATGGAAGACAGCCTCTATAATAGAGCTGTGATGTGGGGGCAGCTGCTGGATGTGGGAGTTATATACTGCACATACATAGAAACACAGCTACAGTCAAGGACAGTGAGGTCATTTAGCAACCCGAGGTGCGTTTACATTCTATGATTAATACCTGAGGGGGAGGGGCATATTTATGAGTTAATTCCACTGTTTTAGATTCAATAAGTTTAAATTTGACTACCTTTTGCCAGCAGAAAAAAAGGATAGATACAAGGCTTTAGGATTTCTCCAGCAGAATTATATTCCTGGCAGTTTAGAGAAGGCCATTTTGGTTTCTGGTCAAAATTGTCTGGGGATTTTGAAGGGTAGTTAGATCTTTTGTATTCATGAATCAATCAGGAGAGTTTCATATATCAAAACCTTGAAGTGCTCCAACTGTCAGCCACCTGATATTGTTTGAAGAAAAATGAATGGGACTTTTACTTATGAAAACCTGAACCTCACATATCAACCTCCCAATTCACAAATCTATGGTAACTCCACTTCAAAACTACACCAGTGTGCAAAAGACGTGCACATCTTTCTTTGAGTCCAAAAATGTTAATGATTTCTAATTCCCAAAGACTCACAGAATGCTACTTTTACATTTGTTTAACTTTATTACCTTTAGAAAAAGTATGTTTCGAGCACAAATAGGCTATTTATCAGGTGCAGAGGTATAGGAAACGGAGAGGGAACATTCTTCAGTGTTTTTTTGCAAAGTGAAATAAAAACTACGAACATTAAAATAAAGTCTCATCCCTCCTCACTTCCCATCAAATCAAACTGCCTGTTTCTCCCAAACTGGTGTACATTTATTTAGCACTTGTGAATCATTCTGTACTTTGACAAAAATCACATTAAGGAAGCAGGATTCTCTAAAAATACTGATTCATTGGAGGAAATATTTCAACCACTTCTATTTCAAGAAGAGCTTTCAAACTTGAATGTAGTTTAGTGCAGCACTAAAATGTAAAACGATGAACACAGAAACACACAGGTCAGAGAGTGAGTTGTTGCTGTTCAGTACAACTGAAATCGATGTGACTGAAGGTTTGTCTTGCAGCGGCATCCTGCCTCAGCAGGCTGAAGCACAAAGCAGTGAGGTCAGTGCTTTTTAACATAAAGCAGCAGTGTGTCAGTGTACGAGTGGGAAACAGGTCAGTGCTCAAAAGAATAAAACAGAAGCTGCATGCTAAGCAAAACCCTTCACACACAAAATAGAGATTTGTCATGTGGCATGTCAGACTAGAGGCCTTTACACAACAGGGGGGTTTTAGGGCCTATTTTATTTTTTCAAACTGTTGTTTTTGTCATGAATACTTTCACACAAAATGCGAACATAACGCGGCGAAGACGCAACATCTTTTTCGTAACGAGGTTGATTTTTCTGAGCTTGTGCACCGCGAGTAAAGGCGTTAACCAATCACGTTGCACAGAACGGGTTGAGTTGCGCCTAAATTTATAAAACAACAACACAGAGGCTTCTAGTCTGAACCAAGATAACAAACTTTATCTCATTTCAATGTTAACAAGGGCATCGCTGACCAGATCCACTCTTTCCCTTCACAATAAAAAGACCTATAATAAAAGGCAAGTATTTTGCATTTTATTATTATTTCTTCGTCAAGCCCCCGGTGTGCAAAGCCTTAATTCTTGAGCTGCAACGCGATTAGCTGTAAATATTTAATTAATCACCAACTATTTTGCTAATCAATTAATAATGCATTACTCCTCTATGACAGTAAACTGAATATATTTGAGTTGTGGACAAAACAAGACATTTGAGGACATCATCTCGGGCTTTGGGAAACACTGATCGACAGTTTTTTTAATAGACCAAAAAACTAATCAATTAATCCAGAAAATAATCAACAGATTAATCAACAATGAAAATGACCGTTAGTTACAGCCCTACTTAATTCCTCATTTTAAAACCAACACAAACGCTGCAAATTAACAAGAATTCCTTGTATTCATTGATAACATCCTGCTCTGCAAAATCATATCTTCCTGAGGATTTTGTTTCTTTTATATGCAGTTCTTTTAATCCTATCATGTAAGGTCCTGCTGTAGGTGACAAAGGTCACAAAAAGAAAAACAAACAAAGAATTCAATCTGCACAATGTGCAAATAGGTTTTGATGGATTCAAATGTCATATTTATTGATTAAAGCTGTAGCATGCAATGCTTAAAAATCAATTGTCTTGAGCTGCAAATAATGACTATTTTCAATACCGATTAATCTGCAGATTATTTTCTAGATTAATGGATTAATTGTTGGTCTGTAAAATGTCAGAAAATAGTGAAATATATTCATCCCAGTTTCTCAAAGTCCAAGGTGAAGTCTTTAAATGTCTTGTTTTGTCAGTTCAAAACCCCAGAATATTCAGTTTAATATGATATAAAACAGAGAAAAATAACTCACAATTAATAGATTATCAAAATAGTTGGAGATTATTTTTCTGTCGATCGACGAATCGTTGCAGCTCTACAATTGTCATATACCTATTTGTTATTGTAAGGGCGTTCCAATTTTTTGGCAAGTACAGTAAGATAACCACTTAGTTTAAATATTGAACAGAAGTAATAACCCAATATATGAGTAAAATAGTATATGTAATATCACTATTGAATATGCTGTAAAGTTCAACAGAAACTGTTTACCAGAATATGTCTGTTTTCAGGTTAATCTAGTGAATTAAATACCAGACAAATCAAGGTGCTTCTGACATCGATGCAAAAAGAAATGCACTTCCAATTGTTTTAGGACATTGAGCTCTTATTCATAAAGTTTGAATGCACTTATGGTGAGTCACTTTGGACAAAATCATCCGCCAAATGAATGTCACGTAATGTAAAAAAAAACATCCTGTAAAGCTTGCCATAAAGTCATCCTGCTCAGCGTTTTGCAGCACTGCACTCAATGACCCAATACAAGCAGAGACATTAAAGCGATCACGCTACCTCAGCATAAACTGTTTGGCAAAATCCTTGTGGGGGGGACAAACTCAAATCACTCAACCCTACTCATCTATAATGTTTCAGCCTTTCAGAGAGATCAATGAATAAAACCTTCAGTGCCAAAATACATCATTACTGGATGCTTTGGCAATGTTCTTGTTACATTCATCCCAATAAAGCATATTGAATTAAATTTAAATTGTGGTGCAGGAGCTAAAGCTTGGTAGAGAGGTGGCACATCGACTTTCAACAATATACTTTCACTAGAAACTGAGTGTACAATTTGAGCATCTAATACAAAATGAAGCATAAAAAATAAGTACTATAAGATTTTGCAGAACATTTTGCTGCTGTGACACTTTAGCAGGGCTCAACAATAAGGATCGCTGCTTGCCTGGAACAAGTAAAATGCTACGTCAGGCTAGTAAATCTAGTCCCTATTTTTCATCTTCAGAAATGAGCATTAAGAATTAATGACTGTGTACATCAAACTCATTCATCTTAACCTTTGTTTTTCCAGTAGGCATCCTCAGTGTTTATCAAGTTAATCAACTTCAGATCGCTTCATTTGTGTACAGCTAGGAAGCAGCTCAGCTGGGTGGCATTAGAGAGGATGAGGGCGAAACTCCAACTATGTACTGCACAGTTTGCTGCAAGTTTGAGAGCAAGGCAGATATAACATGACAATTAACTTTAGTCTTTGTTATTTGACAACCACTAATAAATACAACTATTTGTATAGGGGCAAGTGAAAATTGCCCGAGAAAACATGAACTTTTAACCCTACTGTGTGGGATCAATATCTTATCTTACAGACTAACATCATAACCAGACAGCGACTGTCCACTCTCTGCTTGATGCTGCCATCCAGTGAGTCTTTACTTCATAGTCTAACTGCTGGTATGAGTCATTCCCAGTTAAAGTGGAGCTGGGTTGGGAGGCATGAACATGTCCTGCTGCATAATGCTTTTATCTTTTACAACCCCCTTAAAGCTGAATTTCTATAGTCCTTATCTTGGTGCTAAAGACCATCCAGAATAATATTCTGACAATAATCCTTATAATGCAATCTGACACTTTGGTTTGTTGCCTCCGAGATATCAGTTGCCACCGAGATATCAGTTGCCTTTTACTTGTTGAACAGATTTAATATGTGTATTATGATGAAAGATAGTCTGTAAACCACACATTGGACAAGATTTTATTTTTGTTGTGATATTTTTTTGAAATTATGTTTTCTTTTATATATAGTTTCCTCCGTGTTTTGGTTGGTCATCCTAGAGCTGGCCAATTTTTCAGTATAATCCATCTTATCTTATCTGTAAGAGGAATTGTATCATGATAATATGATGACATTGTTTTATTAATTTACAAAATGTTTTTTTTTTAAATAATGATTTCAAGCAAACTGATTTTTTTCACTTTTATATCAAGGCAAACTGATTAAAAAACTGCATTGAATTTGATTGTTTTTTATGCCATTTTGCCATGTTGTGATATATAGTATATCAATATCAAATATTCTTATATTGTGATATAAATATTCGATGATAAGTTGTGCACCCTGACAATAAAAGACCTCAGCTGGAAATAAAATCACTAGACACTATACATCAGAAATCTGCCACTTAAACGCCAAAATGTTTGTGATATTAATAATCGACCAGTCATGGGACATTACTACCTTAAAAAGTTGCGCACCCTGACAAGAAAAGGAAACCAAACCACTGCACACTGTGCGTCACAAATCAGCCACATGAATGGCAACATGTTTGCATTAGAACTGATGATTCATCAACCAGCCATGGTCAAAGTTTCAATAAACCATAATCAACATGTTTGTATTAGAATTGATGATCCATCAACCAGCCATGGTCAAAGTTTCACTAAACTGTAATCAACATGTGAACAACTCTTACCTTCTCTTGTACTCGTCTCTCTCTCTCTTCACCTTGGCCAGCACGTTGTACAGGGCCCTGATCTCAGGAGTGATGGTGTCAATCTGGACCCCCACACCGTCTGGGTGCGTCCAGGAGACCCCGGGGCCCGTGACGCACGACTCCCTCCCGGTGCCGAACCGGCGGGTGTGGTTGAAGGACCAGATAGTCCCGGGGAGGAAGCGCGGAGGAGGGGGGGTGTGGTTGGTGTTGGTCCCGGTGTGACACGAGGACTTCTCATTGATGTTGGTGTTGGTGATGGTTCTGGACGGGTCGCTGGGACTCAGGGCCGGGCTGATGGAGAACCCGGATGTGGTGAGGTTGGAGTTTGAATCCGTGGAGAGCGTGCTCGGGTGGAGGTGTTTGTTGTCAAACAGAGGAGGAGGGTTGAGGGTCGGAGAGAGGAGGCCACCGGGCAGGTAGGCTGAGTTGTTGGCGTTGTGGAGCTGGATGAGACCTGGTCTGGATGGAATAGGTCCAATAAATCCAGTCTGGACCCCCATGTCTTTAGTCAGCGGCTTGTGGTGTCCCTCCCCTCCAGAGTTGTCCTCCAGAGCCTGTTGCAGCTGCTTCTCCAGCACCTTGTTCCTGCGCTCCAGCTCGTGCACTTTGGCCAGGAAGCATCTGAAGCGCAGGTTCAGGGTCTTCAGGACGCTGATGTTGGAGCCCAGGTCGTTTCGCAGCGCCGTGGCCGCAGGGGGCACGCGGTGAAGGGGCGTGCTCAGGTGCAAGTAGGCCAGACCCGAAGGTGGGAGGGCACCCAGGTCCAGACCGGACCAGCCATCAGACCCGAACCCGCCGGGCTCCCCCAGGAAGTAGCCCGGCTCCGGGATGGCGGAGTCGTTGGGACCCAGACCCAGACCCAGACCCATCATGTGGTGGGGGGGCTGCTGCGGGGCCAGGAAGCCACTCTCCCCCAGGACCGGATTCATGCTGGAATAGGAAAATCTGAAGTGCTCGAAATCCGGCATGAACCCAGATTTCTATATATTCAACTCTGCAAATAATTCACTATAGAATGTGATTAGAGTCCGGAACCGGAGTCAGGTCCAGCTGCCTCGTTATGAGTCCTCCTCTTGATGTCACCCGATGATCACCTGTACGTAGAGGAGCTGTGGGTTAAAGCCAGAGGATGCGGGTTAAAGGATGTGGGTTAAAGGATGCGGGTTAAAGGATGCTTTAAGGGCCGAAAATCAGAGCAAAACTACAAACTCCTCCTAATATAATAATAAGGCGATGCTACGGGGAATATACAGTACAACCTCTACACCTGCAGTAATCCACATCTCTCTGTAGACTATTCAACTCAGCAAATAATTCAGTCTGATAATAGTCCTGAACCGGAATTAGGTCCAGCTGCCTCGTTTTTCCTCCTGTTTTCACCTCTATGCAGAGGATCAGTGGGTTAAAGCCAGATGATGTGGGTTAAAGGATGCTTCACGGGCCGAACATCAGAGCAAAATAACAATCTCCTCCACATATAGTATTACAATAAACCTATGGTGACACTATACAGTACAACAAGGTGCCTCTACACCCGCAGACACACCGCTGGTTGCTGCAGCAAAATGTACTTTTACGCAGCACTAAATTCTAGTCGAGAGATCACAGTGGCGACACGCACTATCATCAAATGTTTATTCTAAGCCCTATAATAAAGCGCTTTGAGATATTTTGCAGCTGTAATGAAATTATAATAACAGTACCTGGAAATCCGAGGAGAAAACAGGAACTTTGGCACCCGATAATGAGGTGAATGAGTTTGATCAGAGAATGGAGCAGCGCGGTGCAGCAGAGCGGTGCAGCAGAGCTCAGAGACAAACAGTCTGACTGCGGCGGTCACATACCGTACTGACTGGAACAGAGGAGCACCCTACAGTCTGTCTGAGCTACCGTATTGAGCAGAGTAGAGGGGCACCTGTGCTAAAGCCGCTCAAAATAGATGGATTTCAAACTTCCTGGATCAACCCTATGGAGGCTAACGTTACATCATTCAAAATAGTTCACCTTTCAAAAACAAGAAATAAAAGACAAATTTCCACATTTTCCAGTGGATCTGACGTAGCTAACAGCTAGCTAGCTAATAGCCTCCTATGCTATGCTCCTCCTCCCTCTCCCAGGTAGCAGCATTTAACATTTAACCTAGTTAACGTTTAGTAGTAAAGACCTATGCTATGCTCCTCCCTCTCCCAGGTAGCATCATTTAACATTTAACCTAGTTAACGTTTAGTAGTAAAGACATATGCTATGCTCCTCCTCCCTCTCCCAGGTAGCATCATAAGACCTATGCTATGCTCCTCCCTCTCCCAGGTAGCATCATTTAACCTAGTTAGCGTTTAGTAGTAAAGACCTATGCTATGCTCCTCCTCCCTCTCCCAGGTAGCATCATAAGACCTATGCTATGCTCCTCCCTCTCCCAGGTAGCATCATTTAACCTAGTTAGCGTTTAGTAGTAAAGACCTATGCTATGCTCCGCCCTCTCTCAGGTAGCATCATTTAACCTAATTAACGTTTAGTAGTAAAGACCTATGCTATGCTCCTCCTCTCTCTCCCAGGTAGCATCATTTAACCTAGTTAGCGTTTAGTAGTAAAGACCTATGCTATGCTCCGCCCTCTCCCATGTAGCATCATTTAACCTAGTTAGCGTTTAGTAGTAAAGACCTATGCTATGCTCCGCCCTCTCTCAGGTAGCATCATTTAACCTAATTAACGTTTAGTAGTAAAGACCTATGCTATGCTCCTCCTCTCTCTCCCAGGTAGCATCATTTAACCTAGTTAGCGTTTAGTAGTAAAGACCTATGCTATGCTCCGCCCTCTCCCATGTAGCATCATTTAACCTAGTTAGCGTTTAGTAGTAAAGACCTATGCTATGCTCCGCCCTCTCTCAGGTAGCATCATTTAACCTAATTAACGTTTAGTAGTAAAGACCTATGCTATGCTCCTCCTCTCTCTCCCAGGTAGCATCATTTAACCTAGTTAGCGTTTAGTAGTAAAGACCTATGCTATGCTCCGCCCTCTCCCATGTAGCATCATTTAACCTAGTTAGCGTTTAGTAGTAAAGACCTATGCTATGCTCCGCCCTCTCTCAGGTAGCATCATTTAACCTAATTAACGTTTAGTAGTAAAGACCTATGCTATGCTCCTCCTCTCTCTCCCAGGTAGCATCATTTAACCTAGTTAGCGTTTAGTAGTAAAGACCTATGCTATGCTCCGCCCTCTCCCATGTAGCATCATTTAACCTAGTTAACGTTTAGTAGTAAAGACCTATGCTATGCCCCTCCCTCTCCCAGGTAGCATCATTTAACCAGTTAACGTTTAATAGTAAAGCTGGATGGATACTTCTTTAACCTTCTTTTAAACGCCTCCAAATAAATGTGTTGTAACTACAAGAGCCAATCGCTTTGCCCGTTAAGACGTGTTAGCTAACGTTAGCTAGCATTCTGAAATCCCTTTTCACTGTATGACAGCTAAACGTTAGCTAGCTCATGTTAGCTAGCTCACGTTAGCTAGGTGTAACGTGTAACCAGGTATTTTTAGGGGGAACGTGTAACCAAGTGTTTAGGTGGAACGTGTAACCAAGTGTTTTAGGTGGAACGTGTAACCAGGTGTTTTTAGGGGGAACGTGTAACCAGGTGTTTGGGTGGAACATGTAACCAGGTGTTTTTAGGTGTAACGTGTAACCAGGTGTTTGGGTGGAACATGTAACCAGGTGTTTTTAGGTGGAACGTGTGACCAGGTGTTTAGGTGGAACGTGTAACCAGGTGTTTAGGTGGAACGTGTAACCAAGTGTTTGGGTGGAACATGTAACCAGGTGTTTTAGGTGGAACGTGTGACTAGGTGTTTAGGTGGAACGTGTAACCAGGTGTTTGGGTGGAACGTGTAACCAGGTGTGTTTAGGTGGAACATGTAACCAGGTGCTTGGGTGGAACATGTAACCAGGTGTTTTTAGGTGTAACGTGTAACCAGGTGTTTGGGTGGAACATGTAACCAGGTGTTTGGGTGGAACGTGTAACCAGGTGTTTGGGTGGAACGTGTGACCAGGTGGTTGGGTGGAACGTGTAACCAGGTGTTTAGGTGGAACGTGTAACCAGGTGTTTTTAGGTGGAATGTGTAACCAGGTGTTTGGATGGAACATGTAACCAGGTGTTTTTAGGTGTAACGTGTAACCAGGTGTTTGGGTGGAACATGTAACCAGGTGTTTTTAGGTGTAACGTGTAACCAGGTG
>CAKAOH010012662.1:88334-100451 GCA_916701665.1 Sebastiscus tertius | reverse complement strand
TATTTATTATTGGAAATATGAAAATGGCCATCACAGTTTTTTCTCGCCAAACTTCAGCGTAAGTTTGGAGCATTATTTAACCTCCTTCCCGAAAAACTGGCATGGCCATTTTCAAAAGGGGTTCCTTGACCTCCGACCTCAAGATATGTGAATGAAAATGGGTTCCATGGGTACCCACGAGTCTCCCCTTTACAGACATGCCCACTTTATGATAATCACATGCAGTTTGGGGCAAGTCATAGTCAAGTCAGCACACTGACACACTGACAGCTGTTGTTGCCTGTTGGGCTGCAGTTTGCAAAGTTATGATTTGAGCATATGTTTTATTCTAAATGCAGTACCTGTGAGGGTTTATGGACAATATTTGTCATTGTTTTGTGCTGTTAATTGATATCCAATAATAAATATATACATACATTTTCATAAAGCAGCATATTTGTCCACTCCCATGTTGATAAGAGTATTAAATACTTGACAAATCTTCCTTTAAGGTATATTTTGAACAGATAAAAGTGTGATTAATTTGCAATTAATCACGATTAACTATTGACAATCATGTGATTAATCGCGATTAAATATGTTAATCATTTGACAGCCCTAACATAAACACATAATCTTGAGACTGATCCCTGAGATTCTTTTTCTGTTTACATACTGATTGAGACATTTTACAGTTAAACCTACGTAACAGTGGCACCGTTTCTAAATGACATCAAACCAAGTTTGACATCTCTATACTGCAGTGTCTTGTTGCTTATTAGCCGACATTATACACCGATACTGATAGATCTGTAACATTGTCTATAATATAAATGGCTGTGAGAGGTCCTTGTCAGGGGATACAGGTTGTATGAGGCGACAGCTATCATGCTGGGAGGACAGTCTCTTAACTACAGGTGCTTTCATCCTGTCTTTGTCATCCACAAGCGCTCACCTAATAAACTTTATCCAGGTATTTTACTATTCCGTATAAGCTGATTCTTGTTGATATGACTTTCAAGAATCAGGTTACCGTTGGAAGCAAGCGTCAGTGTTATATTAGCTGGTATTATGTGGAATAGGTCGGAGCAGTGCATAGATCTGTGAGAGTGAGGAGCTGTGTTTAGGAGCAGCCATGCAGAGCCTGTTTGTGTTAGTATAAAACTTACTGTACCCATTCTGCCAGTTCAGCACTGTCCTAAATTCATCAAGGGAGCTCAGTTCCCCATGTAAGGACATGCTGACCGGCCTGTGGAGCAAAACAAGTTTTTATTAACATACACTGCTGACCCAGTAAATGAAAAGTATGAAAACAACTGTTGTTTAAAGAAGAGGAGCTAAAGAAAGACAGGACATACTGAGGAAAGGAGACCGTAAAACATGAAAACATATAGCAGATATCCTGGGATCAGTCCACTTAATATTTTAGTTTAGTATTTTCGTTAGTATTCGTGCTGATACCAGTCAAGTATATCGAATCAGTGCATCACAGAGTGTGTGTCGGTGGAGTCTAGTAAAAACCATTGTTTGCCAACGATACCATGGTCAGACTGGACTCTTTCCATACTGTGATACTAAGAAATGTTGGGTTTGCCAGGTGTCGCCTGTTCTCCAGTCTGTCACGGTAAATAATTTTGTTTCAGATATTGGAATCGGAATGTGAAAAAAATATGAAAATATCCTAAATAAATAAAACATACATAAATAAAACCACACAACAAATTGAGGTCATGTCCATATATCCTACGACAAATCGATAACGTCAAAATGATTGAGGTCATGTCCATACATCCTACGACAAATCGATAACATAAAAATGATTGAGGTCATGGCCATATATCGTACGATAAGTCGATAACATAAAAATGATTGAGGTCTGGTTATTAAACCGCACAACTTTCAATAACGGTCGCTCGATATACTACGTCACTTGTTTATATCGCCTCTTTACTTCACTTTTCTTCCCGCTTCAAAAACAAACCCTCTCTCGTCTGGTCTCTCTCCCCCTCTGTTCCACTTAGCGCTCCCCCTAGAGGCCTGGAGAACTTCCGTTGTGTTGACTGGATACGCAGCGTTTTCGGGGTTTGTGTGTTTTTGACTTTGCATCGTACGTGCAGCGCGTTTGGCTGTTAATCTATTTGTTTTGTCTTTCTGCAGCACGTTTTCTTTTTCATTCGCAGCACGTTTCCGTAGTATTTGTTTGGGATTTTCATATGTGCTTTTGAATTGACATCGTTTCTGAAGCTGCAGCACGTCTCATACCAAAGGAAATGTGTTGGGCCGTTGTAGCCTGGCTGTATTCGAAACCTCATACTAAACTATTAGTACGTACCGATTTGGCCAAAATGTAGTATGTAGTATTCAATATGCAAACAAAAGCAAAATCTACAGTATGCCAAAAATACGCGGAATCGTACTGATTTGGAAAATAATCTCCAGTTTGCATTGGACCAGTCTACCTCACCTACTATCCCACAATGCAAAGCACGGGAACAATACAGGCTACAGGTTAAAACAACAACAACAACAGCAGTCAAAAACGGTTATTTGGCTATTTCATCACTAAATTCACTTCTGAACATTTTTGAGGCAAGAAATCAACTGCGTAGATTTTAAATATTGACAGTTTTACGATATTAGATGTCGAATCGAACATTTCTTCCAACGCTTTTTGAGTTTAGAAGCTCCTCAAACTGCCGTGACAGCTACCTCGCCAGCTGGGCGGTCACACTCACAGACCGCTATGAGCTGGCTGGAGCTCTCCAGAGACCGGTCTCGCAGACAAGAGGGCCTTTTATTTCCTTGTTGATGGATAGTTTGTTTAAATATCACAACATAAATGTCCATTATAAATTAACGGGAACCTGTGATTATCTGTCTTTTTGGAGTTGAAAAGCTTGCTTTTTCCATAATATTGCAATAGTGGTACGACTTTACATCACTACATACAGTATCGGTACATCGCTTTAACTGTTTCATACTACATACTACTGAGGAACGCAGTATGTACTGTATACTGCGTTCCTCAGTAGTATGTAATAGGCGGTTTTGAATACAGCCATTGATTTGACTGATGCTTCTTTTTATTCATATGGTATAATCGACCTTAAAGCCAAAAGGATGGTGCACTGAGCCCTGATCTACACTGTGTGGGTGGGTGTGAGCTGATCTGGAATGCAGTGATTGGTTGATAGATAGTGAGGGAATTGTGTGGCTCAGAGAGAGGTCATAACATTTATGAAAGTAGGAGGGAAGTCATTAAACTTTCATATTGAGAAAACGGGGCTCATCAGTTTCTTTGTGTGCGTGCTGCACTGACAGCTGATGGAGGACTATTGCTTTTTCCGCTGCCATTCCTCCCACTAATGCAACACCCCCTCACCCCACACTGCACCACACAGGACCTCTTCTACACAGAGTCCACCGCACGTCCCTGTATATTCTTCTGTTTGGATTTAAAGGAAAATTTCAACAAACACAGACGGCTTTGTTAAAAAAAAGCCTAATTAAACCAGCGACCTTTTGTCATCAACAACATCAGTCATTTTGCTAAAGCTAAAATCTGCACTTTTCTGCACTCTGAAGCAGAACGTAAAGCAGAAAACAGTGGCAGTTGAGGTCATCTCACTTCATTGTGATTTGGTATTTTGTAATGGGCCTGCACGCATTATGGTACAAAAATGCTGACCACTTCATTATTATAAAATAATGAAGTGGTCAGCGTAATACTGATGATCAGAAGTTAAACAAAATGTACACTATCACTGATGAAACGATACCTACCACAAAGCCCTTTGCCACACAATAAACTTATATTTATAAAAACAGAATGTGATCACCATATTTCAGATTAGGTTTACATTAGGGCTGTCAGCGTTAATGCAATGATAATGCATTATCACAAAATTGTTTTAACGCCACTAATTTCTTTAACGCATTAATGCAATCAATCTTTTGGAGGTTGTAGCGGGCTCAGTTTTAAAGCTAAAGTGAGGATATGGCATCATATGGAAACTAGAAAACCTAAGGAATCCATTGGTACCAACCGTGTCATACTAGCTTGTTGGGAAGGAAGCTAAATTTTGGCGAGGAAAAACTGTCATGGCCATTTTCAAAGGGGTCCCTTGACCTCTGACCTCAAGATACGTGAATGAAAATGGGTTCTATGGGTACCCACGAGTCTCCCCTTTACAGACATGCCCACTTTATGATAATCACATGCAGTTTGGGGCAAGTCATAGTCAAGTCAGCACACTGACACACTGACAGCTGTTGTTGCCTGTTGGGCTGCAGTTTGCCATGTTATGATTTGAGCATATTTTTTATGCTAAATGCAGTACCTGTGAGGGTTTCTGGACAATATTTATCATTGTTTTGTGTTGTTAATTGATTTACAATAATAAATATATACATATGTTTGCATAAGGCAGCATATTTGTCCACTCCCATGTTGATAAGAGTATTAAATACTTGACAAATCTCCCTTTAAGGTACATTTTGAACAGATACAAAATGTGTGTTTAATTATGCAATTAATCACAATTAAACATTTTAATCGAATCAGCCCTAGTTTACATGTTGAGCCCAGTGTACTATGGTGAAGTGAAAATGTGGAACAAATTGCGTAAAACAATAATAAAACACAGATTGTTTGTGTTAAATCATGTTTTTTTGTTTTTTTTTCAAATGAATCTATAATCTGCCAATAAAAGGCACATTTATAAACTTAATTACTTTCCTGCACTTCATTTTATTATCCTTTTTATTTACATTGGAGGCATAATTTGATGCAACTTTGATGCTATTTGAGTAATTTCTTTTAAATTATTTTCAGTTTAATCTTTATTTTAGTGCACTTTGTGAAGTCTGTTTCAATATGAGTGCTATAAACTAAATCATTGATTACCTTTCATGGTGATGATGTCACTGCCGGTGGTGGTGCACAGGTACATGTGATGAATTAATGATAAGGGAGATATATAAAGCCACAGCTGTGTGTAATGGTGAAGGACCACTGCTCTCATCCCCCATCTTTTCATTGACAGGTCTAAACGCTGGCGGGGCAGTCAGATGTACTGATGTGCAAAAGATGACCACGGGTGTGTCTATGTCCATCTGTGGCGTAGTGTAGGAGAGAAAATCAGGCACTAGGATTTATAAAACAGAAGCATGAACAGATGGAATTATCTTTTTAATTTTTTTGTCATGGAATATATTTCACCCCAGTGTACCAAAATATTTCATAACACCTCTAATCTTTGTCACACAGATTAATCAAGTCAATTTTATTTGATTTATACAGCCCAATATTGCAAATCAACTTGCTTGTTTTGTCCAAACAACGGTCCAAAAACACTTTCTAAAATGTTTTTCTATCTCACAATTCAGACTTTTTCTGGCTGTGTGACATTTACAATACATGACAGTGCATGTTTTGTTGTGTGTGTGGCTAAGAAAGCTGAGACTTTCAGTAAACCGTTGGATGTCAGCTGTCTGAAATTGAAGTTCTCTTCACAAGGCAGCGAACAAACACGAGCTCTGATTAATTTATGCCTTTGAAGAGCAGAAAATAACTTCTCTAGCTATTTCTGGTCATGTTTTCCTCCTCAGGTACACAGATCACGTACTGTAGATGACTGTCTTGAAATATATTGTGCATCACAGAATCGCCTGTGTGTTGTTATAATGGGGAACATCTTGTAATTATATAGTGTGGTGAGTTACCTGTGATTCCCTGTGGTGTAGAATGCTGTAGGCTAGTTGTGTGTACCACCACTACAGTGATGTGTTGCCTGATGCTCTGGTGCACTGCACTCAAACTAGAGGCCAAAGTCTTGTTAAAAAAGAGACAGTATAAGAGATCAGCATGTAGAAAGCTGCAGGAATGAGTCCTAAAACCCAGAAATGAGTTAGCATTTTAGCACTTCCGGTTCCCTCATCTGGAAGTCAATGGGTTTTTAGTTAGATGCCTGAAATAAGGTCTGTGGTTAACACAAGCTCAAGAGATTTTAACGTTTTGTTCTACAACATAAAATACATCAATAAATATCCCACTTGTGAATTTTGAAGCCTTTATGTGTCTTAAAAAAGACAACAAGTGGCTAAATGAGACTACTACCGTGGTGTAGTGTATTTATAGCCTAACGTTAGCTTTTTACTTCTGGCGATTGCATTCACGCTTCAAAAATCATAAAAGTGGTGTTCATTTGTGAAGATTATGTTGCTGAACAAAACCTGTAAGTATCATAAACGTGTGTTTGCCACAGAGCTTATTTTCTGCAATAATCCGAAACCCAATGGAAAAATCCCATTGGCTTTTTGTCGAAGGAACCCAGGGTGATGCTAACTTCCTGGTTGGCCTACATCAATATCACCTATATCAATCACCAGAGTGGTTGACTGCTCTTCTTCAGGTCTGGTCTGGCTCATTTAAACATTGTATACCACTGCTGAATAATTCAAAAGCAGTGGTGAGGCTAATTGGTGGATTCATAATTAATGTTAGACAACATATTGGTCAATGCACTGCTGTGATTTAAAGCCTGTGTGTGCGTGCGTGCGTGCGTGGTTTTTGCCTTTGTCAGAAACAGTTGAAGCGCTAAATGGATTATGGAAACGCCTTTGCCGAATAAGTTCTGAAATGGAAAAGGAATAGCACCAGATTCTACAGTTTACATGCAGTTTGGGGCAAGTCATAGTCAAGTCAGCACACTGACACACTGACAGCTGTTGTTGCCTGTTGGGCTGCAGTTTGACATGTTATGATTTGAGCGTATTTTTTATGTTAAATGCAGTACCTGTTTTATTTTATTATTATTATTATTATTTTTTAATGTATTTTTTTATTTTTATTATTTTGTATTTTTTTTGAATTATTATTATTTTATTTTATTTTATTTCATTTCTGTGTGTGGGGCTGGTATGTTTGTGAGTCTGTCTGTAGATGTAACATTTTATTTGTGATAAAAAAAAATGCAGTACCTTTTCTGGACAATATTTGTCATTGTTTTGTGTTGGTAATTGATTTACCTGCATAAAACAAACATATTTGTCCACTCCCATGTTTATAAGAGTATTAAATACTGTACATTTTGAACAGTTAAAAAAAATCTGTGAATAATTTGCGATTAATCATGATTAACTATTTTAATCGATTGACAGCCCTAGTCCTGATGCTTTGGTGAAGTTGTTTGTGAATCTTCATGCAAGTAAAGGTGAAAGGAAAGGAGAAAGATGGGGGGGGGGGGAGAACAGGATGATTAAAGGGTCAGACGGTGAGAGACAGCAGTGCTGCCCCAGGTAGAGAGGACCGTGTTTATGCGGAGGGGCATGTGCTTTAAAAGTGAAACATGCTTTGAAGGTGACCTTTAACGGGTTCAAAGGATGAACAGAGTGAAAGAAGATGAGACATGAGTCAGAATTTCAGCAGGGGATGAAGGTTTCACATTTTACTCAGCAGTGACATGATTGTTAGAATATACATACATGAACAGAGAGGTGTGTAGTAAAGCTTTCAGTTAAGCCAGGCTTATTTCCGTAAACCAGGCTTAGTGTTAAGAAACCCTGTTACATAAAGTAGGTTTAAATAGGGCTGACAAAGAACGTATTTTGGTAAGAAGTCAATTGGTTGGTCAGCACCCAGCAGCAAAGCTACACTTCCGCCATTTTGGACTGAAAGCGACTACCAGAAGCCAGTAAAACGTCCGCCTACAAAGTGCCATACAAAAGTAAAAATAAATTATTTCTATTCTATTGTATGTATATATTTAATGTCTCAATGTACCAATGTACCTCAAATGTACCAAAATGGCCTGTTTTGAACAATAAAAATATTATAAATATGCATATTATTACTATTTACTTATAGCATAAGGTGAGCGATGGACATAAATGGAAGTTCGAAAAATCCAACAGACCACAGACCATGGATGTAGAAGAGGTTGTGTCCTGTGCTTTTGCCCTGTGTGTTAGTAAATAGCCTACAACTCCATTAAATTCTGTTGACGTCATGCTACTAGCTACTGGCCGATAGCCGGTCGTTTGGAAACAGAGACGTTAATACATCCACCACGGTACAGGCTTTACAGCATACAGCCCATGGGTGCGTTAGAAGATAATAAAAGTGATGAATTACAGCCAATATATCCATTATTACAGCCCATACAGCTAGCAGGAAGCTGGCAGAACCGGATATGTCATATGAGCGAGCATGGCGGTGCAGTCCCGTGGGTCTGATGCACGTTTAATATGCCGAGGAAAATAACTCAGCTATTAGTTCATTTTACAACTTTATAAACATAATGATTTAAATGAGGGCTATGTAAGTGTTCGTACTGGGAAGTTGATTTATGTAAAAAAAATAAAAAAACGTTATTCTCCGATTGACAGACGTCTCTTTATGTATCCATGGACACAGACTCATTGGCGTTTTCAGTCCAAAATGGTGGCAGCGCTACCGCAGTGCCATCCAGCGGCTGTTGTCAAAAAAAGCACCAGAGTTTTGTCTCTTTGCTTCTATACTCTTTGGGTCTGACCTCAGTTGCCATGGAAACTGATGCCTCCAGACTAGCCTGGTCCCAGGCTGGTTATGAGACCTAACTCTATACCTCAAGGCCAGTGTTCCAATCAATCTGCCAGACTGAAACACAGGAGAGCTTTCTCCACATCTCCTCCCCAGAGTCCCTCAATACTGATGTACAGTGAACAGAAGTATATGTCTAAACGCAGCTCATATCAACTTTATCACTATTTGACAGACTGTAGCCTGCAGTTATTGCCAACATAACGTGTGGAGCTCACACCTGCTGCATGTCAATCTCAATATTTGCTTCTAAATGGACTGAAATATACACCGAGACTCAGACTCAGTTTATTAGATCCACCTAGCTAAAACTACCCCGGTCTAATCCAACAGACCTGTAATACATCGTCCCTTAATGAAGATTAAAATGCTGACAGAGAGGTGTCGATTCAACTGATTATTTTGCAGGATGTATTTCGTGGTGCTTTTGAATTTTGCATTCTTATAATGACAGCTATTTCTATTATTTTGTCCATCCCATTTATATCAATGAGGGTAGGCTAAATAACAGAAACATCTTTTCCTTTTTCTAGGAAGTTCTCCACCCAGTCGCCAGAAAAAAATGTTGGCATTGTACGTTTCTGCAAATAAAGTGATACGTTGAATGTGGACGTTTCTGTACCAAAAATGATAATGAAATGTTCATTATCAGCCTATCACGCTGATATCACGCTCGCAGAAATGTACAATGACGCGTGGTTAACGTTGTGAAACGATAGGTTAGGTTTAGGCAACATAACTACTTGGTTAAGGTTCGAAAAAAGATCATGGCTTGTGTTAAAATAATAACGTAACAATACAATGCAACAATCCTAACAACCATAGCTATGGTGAATAAATAACAGCTGCCATTAGCGGGCTTTCTTACTTAACATAGCGAAACAAGCTGTTTGTTTGACCCATCCGCCCTTAGAGGACTTTCTCGCTTGTTATACTTAGTTACTCAACCAGAGATGATTTATAGAGCACCTTTGACTATACCACATAACGGTTGCTTGATATACTGCTAATACTCACTTGCCCTGACCGAATACAAACACGTCCGCATTCAACCTATCCCACGGTTTGCAGAAATGTACAATGTAGGGCTGTCAATCGATTAAAATATTTAATCATGATTAATCACATGATTGTCCATAGGTATCTCAAATTAATCACACATTTTTTATCTGTTCAAAATGTACCTTAAAGGGTATTTAATACTCTTATCAACATGGGAGTGGGCAAATATGCTTGCTTTATGCAAATGTATGTATATATTTATTATTGGAACTCAATTAACAACACAAAACAATGACAAATATTGTCCAGAAACCCTCACAGGTACTGCATTTAGCATAAAAAATATGCCCATATCGTAACATGGCAAACTGCAGCCCAACAGGCAACAACAGCTGTTAGTGTGTCAGTGTGCTGACTTGACTATGACTTGCCCCAAACTGCATGTGATTATATTATTATAAAGTGGGCATGTCTGTAAAGGGGAGACTCTTGGGTACCCATAGAACCCATTTTCATTCACATATCTTGAGGTCAGAGGTCAAGGGACCCCTTTGAATATTGCCATGCCAGTTTTTCTTTGCCAAAATCTAGCATTACTTTGGTCGTAACTTTAGCCTCCTTCGCGACAAGCTGGTATGACATGGTTGGTACCAATGGATTCCTTAGGTTTTCTAGTTTCACATGATGCCAGTATCTTCACTCACTTCATGCTTTAAAACTGAGCCCACTACAAATCGCAAGTTCCGTTAATGTGTTAAATATATTAGTGGCGTTAAAACAAATTTTGAGTACAATGCCAACATTTCTTCCTGGCAATTGGGCTGGAAGTTCTCCATCAGTTGAATTATGCTACCTGGTTTGTACAAATGCAAGTATAGCATCCATTTATATATATATTTATATATATATGTATATATTTTGTATCTTCACCGTGTATATATATATATATATATACGGTGAAGATACAAAAGTCAGTAGACACCTGTGTGAGCTAGTTGGGCATCCCTTTCTAAAACCATGGGCATTAATATGGAGTTGGAACCCCCTTTGCGGCTATAACAGCTGCTGCTCTGCTGGGAAGGCTTTCCACAAGACTTTGGCGTGTACGGATCCCTTATGTAACGGTGTCACTGTTGACCTCAAAACTATTTAGAATTTCTGTGCCGCAGTTTCTTGTTACTTATTGGACATAATATACACCGATACTGATGTATCTGTAATAAGCTAATATTGGCTGATAGATAAGCCCAGCTCTAGTTTTATGTTTTATTTTGCTTTTTGCTCCTGTTCTGTCTCTCTGCCAACGCTCTTCTACTGCTGCTAGGAACTGCTCCCTTAGGCCTGTCATCTGAAAAAAATCTGCTTATTCTAAATGGTCTTGCCAGTCATTTATCAAGTGTACAGTCTAAATATTTGGCTTTAAACTAATCTGTGTTCCAGCAAGTTCCATCCCTTCACACGTTCACCTCGGTGTCAACCGTCTGCTTCCCTTGTATTGCCCTCTTGTTTGTATTCCTCACACGACTGAACCCACAGCCATTCCTCCGAACACGTCACTCTTTTCTCTGCCGTGTTGACTCTGAAGATCTGCTGTGTCGCTGCTTTTAAGTGCTGTGTGCATTCGTGTAATGATTCTGTACACCTGGAATTAATTAGCCTCAGTGGCTGAGCAGCGTTTGCCTGTGGTAACGCTGCAGGAGCTCTGATAAGATGCTCTTACTAACTGAAGTCACTTTTCTTACTAAAGCCAAAGAGTTTTTTAAGCACACTTTAGGCTAATGGTTCAATTTCAGTGTTGCTTTCCCTTGTTGTTTTTTAAGCTAAGTACAACCGAACGCTGAATAAGACATTACTAGGCATTTCATGAACTGAAAACACACCATGAAAGGGTTAAAGTTCTAAGACGAAAGCTCGGACATCACCGTGGTAGCGACCTGTCAATCACAAGGTAGCCACACCCTAAAGCATCCCCTGCTTTATGGTCTATTTGACTCTAAATGGAACCATTATTTACCAAATAAACATCATCCTGTATTGAAGAAGACTTGAAACTAGCGATTGAGACCATAAACTCATGTTTACAACGTTTACCGAGGTAATAAATGAAGAGAGAAGTAGGGTTATTTTCTCATAGACTTCTATACAATCACACTTCTTTTTGCAACTAGAGGAGTCGCCCCCTGCTGGACCTTAGATATAATGCAGGTTTAAGACACTTCTGCATTGGCTTCACTTCTCAGACCCGGAGGTAGTCCACTGGGACTAATGTGTTACAGTAACTAGCAGTAACTAGTACTCTTAACGCATTATTTTCAACTAAAATACCGTTTCTGAAAGGATCATTAATTAGTTCTTTTTTATGTAGCCAGTAGTGATCGACCCAGGGTTCTGACGGGTTCGGGTGGGAAGGTCAAAAAATGACAAAGCAGCGTTCTGAGTAAGCTATTAATAACTTACAGAAAAATTGTGTGAAATAGTCCTCCTTCTCTTCCCCCCTCTCTCTCTCTCTCTCTCTCTCTCTCTCTCTCTCTCTCTCTCTCTCTCTCTCTCTCTCT
>CAKAOH010012662.1:6066-88314 GCA_916701665.1 Sebastiscus tertius | reverse complement strand
ACACACACACACACACACACACACACACACACACACTGTGGATAGCTGCTCCCAGCAGCAGGATCAGCACCTTGGAGAGAGCCGCGGTGCTCAGTCCTTGTCTCTGTCCTCATCTCAGTCCCCAGTGCCGACAATCGTGCTACTATAAAGCCGGTGGTTTGCAAGCAGGTCTGGCTCTCATAACGGGCTGGGTGGGTGCGTGTGTGTTGTAGGAGACGTGAATGCATTCAGAAAAGGAGTGCGTTTTTTTTAGTAATGTTAATGAGGTTTATATTTTGGTATTGGTATTCGTTAGTGTTTGTGATATCGTCATGTATTATCGCGTCATCGCGATGTATTGGGCGGCCGTATTTTTCGTTGACCGCCGCTTTCTTTTTCATCGCTGTGATTGTTCTAATTCTAATTTCGTGCACGTTATACATTTTTTTTTATCTTTTTCGTTTAATATGATTTGTATTTTGGATCTTATCTAATCTTTTTGGTAGTGCGGCAGACACAGTAAACCAGCCTCAGCCTCTCAGCGACTTTTAGTTTGTTTTATTGAAGTTGAAATCTAATCTTTCAACACTGCTAGTTAGTTCATGCATGGATACGTTTGGATATGCATGAAAATAGCGGACAGGTCTTGGTGATCGGCATTGCAAGTTGAGGCATTGGAATCGGTATCGGAACATCTCTAGTTATTACTATCGGTAACTAATTACTATTTTCCAGTAACTACTAGCTCAACACTGCTGTTGAGTAATTGGTATTCAGCAACAGCTCCATCAGACCCCTCCAGATATTTGATAGGCTTTCCGTGCTCTGGAGTAGAATGAATCTTGCTTATCTCTTTCTTCAAGCTGCCAAATTCACTTTTTTACAGTTGAAGAACCCACCTCTGCGTGACCCTCACTGCAGTGTGGACACTTGCAGCAGATAGGATCAGGTGATGATGTAAGTGTGTGGGGTGAGGGTTGGGGAGGGGGGGGGGGAGAAAGAGAGATAGTAGTAGTGTAAAAGAGGGAAAGTGAGATGGCATGGCATCTCTCACTTCTCTGTAGTCTGTTTCTCTCTCTTCCTCGCTGCTTCTCACTGCAGTGCTCTTATGTAATCTGATTGATCATAGCGGAATGTTCCAGTGCAGAGTGGATGGGAAGAAAGGAGAGGAGAGGAGAGGAAAGGAGAGGAGAGGAGAGGAACGAGGCTGTGGAGATGTGGGGAGAAGTGGGGAGAGGAGGGGAGGAAGATGAAATGAGATGAACGCACAGGGCAGATGAGAGGATTAGAGGCTCTGTGACTGCAGGAACCGTGTCGTGGAATCGTCACCTCTCACTGCAGTTACTAAATGATGCAAGTCCCTAAAGCATTAACAATTCTAATGACTCTTCTTGTTGTCTGAAGAGCTACCCAGTCTCCATTCCTGTCTCTTAACAATCCCGTTCTTATGCAACTATTCAGCAGAATTATTTCCATATTAAACACTCCTCCCTCTAGCACCACCCTCAGGGCAGAATATCAACTGGTAGGCTCTGATATCCACTCTGAGGACACAGAACGAACGGCCACATGGACTGCATTTTCACTGGGATTGTCTTTTTTTTAAGGCCATCAGAATCATTTCAAAGATGTTATAATCACACAATCATTCATAGTGGCTTAAAAACACATATCTTGAGGTCAGAGGTCAAGGGACCCCTTTGAAAATGGCCATGCCCTTTTTCCCTCGCCAAAATGTAGCGAAAGTTTGGAGCGTTATTTAGCCTCCTTCACGACAAGCTAGTATGACATGGTTAGGTTTTCTAGTTTCATATGAAGTAGCTAGCTTTAAAACTGAGCCTGCTACACCATACAATGGTTATAACAACATTATACCAGCTAATCCAATTTTAATATTTCATATAGAGCACAGTTTACTGAGATTTAGCTACTGCATATAACCCATCCTAATATATTACGAGAAGTGAGCAGCTACTATATACAGTGCCCGAGGAGCAGTTTTAGAGGGTCGGTGCCTTGCTCACTGGCACCTCTTCAGGAACTAGTCCATAATCCGTACTTGGTCCGTGTGGACTTAAACCGACAACCCTCCAGTTCCCAAGCCAAATCCCCACGGACTGAGCTATCTAGCTGTGTCAAAATGAGGCGGAGGTGCATGTGTACCATGCCTTCAACTGGCTCTAGCAAACACTTTTTACATGGAACGTATTTTAGGAGTTCACATATCTGTATTTTATTAAAAATGTGAATCCCTCACATACTTTTACAAGACACTTTTATGAGACAGTCTATCATTATTTTTAATATACATGTATATACACTTACTGGCCACTTTATTAGGTACACCTTGCTAGTACCGGGTGGTCTTCTTCTGTTGTAGCCCATCTGCTTCAAGGTTGGACGTGTTGTGCGTTCAGAGATGGTATTCTGCATACCTTGGTTGTAACGAGTGGTTATTTGAGTTACTGTTGCCTTTCTATCATCTCGAACCACTCTCTGCCCATTCTCCTCTGACCTCTGACATCAACAAGGCATTTCCGTCCACACAACTGCCGCTCACTGGATATGTTCTCTTGTTCGGACCATTCTCTGTAAACCCTAGAGATGGTTGTGCGTAAAAAATCCCAGTAGATCAGCAGTTTTTGAAATACTCAGACCAGCCCGTCTGGCACCAACAACCATGCCGAGTTCAAAGTCACTTAAACCCCCTTTCTTCCCCATTCTGATGCTCGGTTTGAACTTCAGCAAGTCATCTTCACCACCTCTAGATGCCTAAATGCATTGAGTTGCTGCCATGTGATTGGCTGATTAGCTATTTGTGTTAACAAGCAATTGAACAGGTGTGCCTAATAAAGTGGCTGGTGAGTGTGTGTATATATATATATATATATATATATATATATATACTTTCTAATTTAAATGATTTGCTTTTATCATGTTCTACAGATGTTAAATTAAGTTGATTAAATGTAAATATTAAATAAACGATTTTATTTCCTTGCATTTCACCAGAGTAAAACAGATGCACACTGGCGTTGTAAGACGGCGTTCAGGCACACATGTTCAGAAATGCCAGCTGGTGATATAAAACTAAATTAAAACTTGGAACGCCAGGTCGGCGTGTTTATGATTGATCGTGGAGTGTTTTTTTTTTTTTTTTTTTTTGCTGTGGTGTCAAAGACGTTGCCAGCGGAAACACTGTGGCGCCTATGAATTTTGAAAAAGCAATAACCGGTGGTGTAATTTCATCACTCCCTCAGTCAGTCAGTCAGTGACAGACTTTTGCATTTATAAGGGTGGTTCTCACTTTACAGCGGTCCAGCCAAAACGTCTCTTTTCTTCCTCTTTGACAGTATTGGCAGAGTCTTTCCCGGTTCACTATGCTGATTAAAATACAGCGCCGCCACATCGGCATAATGCCGCTGCCGTTACAAATTACAGAAATATAGAAATGTGCAATGCTTGTTAAAAAATTGTGTTTTCTTTTAAGACACTCAGATTTGTTGAGAGCTGCAGACGGGATGAAATTTGACGGAGGCAGCCGCTAAGGGCTGGGACGATACACCTGTCTCCCAATTAGATACTATGACGATACTTAGGTTCCAATTCAATATGTATTGCGAATTTGAAGTATTGCGATTCTACGAGTATTGTGATTCGATATTACGATTTATTGCGATTTTTGTTCACTTTTTCAACACAAGACCATGGGAAAAAGTTGAATCATACACTTCTATGGACTTTTATTTTGAAAATATCTAACTTAATACTTGAAAATGTTTGATTTGCAGCATGTATGTAGTCAGAGATGTCCTGAAGTCAAATATATCAGTCATTGTCAGGCGTTATTTATTGACGTACCAAGGACACGTGTGTACTTCCGCTAACTTCGCCAAGTCCATCGCTAGCTCTCCTGTCAGCTCCGTTCTCTTTATACATCCATGGTGGTCAGCTCCATCAGGCCATGACGGATATATGATGTCACATTACTCAAGACTACAACAATAAAAGCGGTAACTTCCTTCTACCTCCGCATAGACTCAAATGAAGCAAATATATCGATTCTGGCAGTGAAAAATGTATTTAAAGGCTCATAATCTCTATGCAGGAATAACCATGCCACACTATTTTAGGAGCAACCTAAGTCAGACGGCGACTGATGCTACCACGGTCCGCTCTGAGCTACTCTGGGCAACACGGCGGACTCTGTGAAGAGGATCCGCTCCCTATGTAGATATAAACAGCTCATTCTAAGGTAACGAAAACACAACAATTCCTAGTTCCAGGTGATTATGCACTAATGAAAACATAGTTATGAATTGTATATTCCATTTCTGCTAATAGATCCCCCGAAATACTACATTTGGTTTCATTTTTAATGGAATAAAGATGCTAACCATGATAAAATGGAACTATAGGATCAATCTAAGCCAGTATAAAGTGTAGCCTGCTCTACACACTGCTCCTTGTTGTCCTGCTTCTTAAAACAGGGAAAAGTAGGATAAAGACTTTCTTTTGTCTGTGCTGTGACCCTTAGCAGTTGTCGCAGCAACCTACATACTGTGAGTTGAGCAGGTGAGCGTGTGATGGTGTGTGTGTGTGTGTAATGCTCTCTGCAGAGCGCGCAGAGAGTTTGAATAATGGGCTCTGTGTAGCGTCTCATACATCATGGCTGATGTGTGGTGTGGATAGATGGCTGGCTGCATGGGCAGCCTATTTCTAGGAGACCTACCTATGGCATGGGACCAACACACACTGACAGGTTGCTGCTGCAGTGCTGTATTCTGCTCTGGTCCCAGAGGCCGGCCGCAGCCTCTCAAAGACACCGGGAAACTCTGTAAAGTCTAACTTCATGTGAAGTGTCCCATATATGAAATAATAGAGCTCAGAGGAAACAGCAGCAGGGCTCTGCAGTGATAACTGCTGCTGCTGCTGTCGGACCGGGGACGCTGCGCTTCATTGAAGGCCTCTTGAATAGCTTTAATATTTAAGGGGAAATATAACAATAATAACATTTTACCACTGGGATCAGCTCTTAGCATTAGAAGGCTTTGTGAATACAGCTCTGGATTTAATAAACTCTTTTCAGACGTATTCTGCACCTGCTTTTGTGTCATTTACAGTTTTGGAACAGGTGCATCAACCTGACAGCAGTTTGTCACTTGTCATGTGATCAGTGAAGTGCTGCTCTATACTGAACACATTTTTATTTGGGTGTTTCTGTAACTATGGTCACTTTTGACTCTCCCAAATTAAAAAAAAAAAAAATCAACCTCTATGAATTTTTATTATGTAGTAAAGTATGTAATACATATGAACAGGTACACAAAATTACATATAGTGGTTAAGATTTTAATCTGTAACATGTTTATTTTTTATGATTTTCATTACTTGTTCTTACTAAATGTCCTTACTGCAACATTACAATAATGTACATTTTTTTTAATTTTTATAATACTTTTAAGACATTTAAATTTTCATTTGAATATGGTGTAAAGTAATATGTATATGAAACAATTCCATTTTAAATGATGTCATATTATAATTGTATAAGCTCATTTTAAAATGCTTCCTACATTCTATTAAATCACATTATTTAGTGATTATTTTTTATGTAACGATGGGTAATAACACTGAGTATGTATATATTTATCAAGCATTGCACTGCAAATTTTAACATAAATACAAAATTTCATTACTGGGACTTAAAAATGCCCGTAGTTGCAGAAACACCCAATTACAGAAGCATTGCACAAATAACGTAAAAAGGTATAATGGCACATTCTGCTAGATTTACTCACATTCAGCCATTTTGTTTTGGTCGAAACATTATTTGGCTTTAAAGAGGAGGTGCAGTTACAGCAGGTGTATTAAAGGGAACGGTAGTGGTGTCTATCTATCTCTGATCCATTTCACGAGTTTTTGAAAATTGGTGTTTTAGGTTATAGCTATTAGCAATAGAAAATGATGTGGTGTTAAATTGCAGCCGTACTAATGAGCATATCGATGCAGCATCACTATTATAAGTTCAATTTAAAGTCGCTGATCTCAAACAAAACTGCTAACACTGAACTGCACCTTTTCAGCTCTCCTTCACTCCTTCACAATGCATTTATTTAGTGGGTGGCACTGTCTGTGACTTCTTAATTAACTGCCTCCTTAGTTAATTAAATATTAATTACACTTATATTGTGCGAGTAAACTGAATGATTCATTTATAAAGAGGGCTAATTAAATAAGATGATCATCATCACTCACTATAGTCTGAAAAGGTCCCATGGAACAGCAGAAACAAATCTCTCAATGCAACAATAGGGCATACACATACTGTACGTAGGCTACCCATCAATAAAAAAATTAAAAAAAAACGTTCCCAAGTATTTACACTCTCAGTGTCCTCACACGAGGACAAGGGCAAAGCATTTTGTTGTTTAATTCAAAGACTGCTGGTCTGATCAGATATCAAGGACATTAGTTTTTTGCAAACTGCTCTCTGTAACTTGTAACTTCTGCACTCTCTTATAGAAATAGTATTGGGTGATATGATGTCTGACCAGTTAGCTTGGAGATCAGGTTAAACAACCAGATTGAGTGCTGAAGACAAGGCACATACAGGAAACGTCTAGGCCGCGCTCCTTTAGCCCACCCTGTAGATGTTAATGCAATTGTGATTTGTAGTGTGTATGCATTTATTTCTTATTTAACAAACCTTTGTTTTAGAGACATGTCTAAACATTATTTTGCAACCTTGCCTGAACCTGGCACTAACACTAGTATAGTGTTAATAATTAGCTAACTCTATTAGCTAGCTACAGCTCAATAAACAGGCCTAAATAAAAAGGATTTGTTACCTCCGCCAAGGCCTATGGTTTGTTGGTTTGTCCGTTTGGAGGATTACTCCAAACGTCCGCGATGGATTTGAATTACATTTTTTGGAGGGGTGGGGTGTAGCACAATGAACAATCCATTCGATTTTGGTGGTGATCCAGGTCATGATCCGGCTTCGGGAATCTTTTTTTAATAACTCCGCTCAGCCTTAGCATTAACACCATTAATCATGCGACATACATGAAACCTGCCTTGGCGGAGGTCTGCGCTCTCCGAGTTCACTTCTATTTTAGCTATGTATTTAAAAGTAGTTCACAATTTACATGTTATAATTCATTTCCTGATAAGCTGCTGTCTGATAGTTTCATCATGTACATACAGCGGTAGAGACTGAAGATGATATTTGAACATCATGATTGGACCAACCTCGCTGTCAATCATGTACTTTGCTGGTTGTTGATTTGTAACCAGCTATGGGAGGATGACCTCCCTTGGAGCGTCATTTGACGTGTTTTGGCCAATCATAGACAAGCATGAAAAAAAATGAAATGCATTGAGTTGATAGGAAAGGTCCCGCCCCAAGGGAGGATAGAGGGTGCTCGACCTCCCGTATCCTCCACGATGCTCACAACCACTTCACACACACATATTGCTCTTTCCCCTCTGCCCTGCAGGTGTTGCTGTTGAGGCATTTTAATTACACTTGGATTTTTTCCAAAGAAGAGAGAAAAAATAATTTAGAAATGATACTGAGATTTGGTAATTTTGGTAACCAATTACTCTTTTATAGTTTGATCTCCCTCTTTCCTCTCAAAAAATAGAGGAGCAACTTCTGCCTCTATGGATCAGCCTCCACTGATATATAAATTATACGTATACTGTATACAGTATATGTAAATTTATATATACACACACACCCACACATGCATACATAAGTACATAAATATGACTGATTTTGTCTTTGCCTAAGTGAAGTTGATTTGATTCACTTTACATGTATTCAATGTAGGCTGAACTGTAACTATGACATTAGAGCTGAGAATACCAGACTCCACACGACACACACACACACGCACACACTCAACTCTTGCTGATGTCAGCTCATTTGCAAGGTCTACCCAGTTGGCCATGGACCTGTGATGATAATTGTGGCAGGTTGCCAATACACCAGGGTGGAGAGGTTTTAGACACAGACAGGCTTGTGTTATGAGTAGATGTCTATCTACTGATGTCTATTAGAAGACAGAGGGATGTGTTGTCCTTTAAAGAGCATCACAAATACCGCAGTCTCATGAAACATTCAACACTAATCAACATAAATGGAACCGCAAGTGGTTAAATTGATGGATGTGTGACTTATGAACTTAATGTGATTGGTCCTTTCCAGTTTCACAGTCATTGGCTGATAGTTTGATGTCAGCTACAGTATGTTATGTAGTGAGTAGAGGTGTAAGAAAACAACGTTACATGGGTATCAAGACATTATGTTTTACACATGAGTATCACGATGTTATGTTTTGTATGCTGTATCGATTTTCAATTCGATTGCGTTTTTTGTGTTTTCCAAAGGTCTGATCGACCTTCTCCTTCTTACTGCAGTCTATAGCTGAGAGAAATTATATAGAATTAACCTTTTTAGATATTGAAAAATAGAAAAACTTAAGTAAATAAATTGAAGTGCATTGGTGGTTGTTGTTAGTAGTAGTATTAGTACAGTTAGTCTTAAGTGTTGAGGCAGTTGTATGTTTTTCACTGGTGTTAAAGGAGCAATATGTAGTACTGACAGCTAGCATTTAAAATGGGTAACAACAGTCCAAATTCAAAACACTGGAGCCGAGAACCGTCTGCTCCTCCAGTGTGACTGACCTGTATTCACTTATTCACTTACGACCGCGTTAGCCTCTGGCCAGCAGCAGTAGTCTGAATCACTTCACGGGCTGTGTGTCTCAAATACTTGCTGCTTTGATAACCCAGCTGCACACGGACCACAGAGAGATGTGCCGAGGCTTTTCAGGTCTGGTAGAATTTTTCTTTTTCTTTCAAGATTTTTTAATGGCAGAATCGATATATTTGCTTCATTTGAGTCTATGCGGAGGTATAAGGAAGTTACTGCTTTTATTGTTGTAGTCTGAGTAACGTGACGTCATATCCGTTCTGTATCCTTCAACTAGAACAAACCGCAGCGAGCCGAAACGAGGAAGTAGAGTTAGGGTTGGCGTGGATACGACCTGCACCCTCACATGTTAAATCCAAAGTGGTAAACACTACACATCCAGTAAAGTATGGAAACACTTTGGGTTTCACACATTGCAGGAAAAGCAGAGCTAGACATCATAGCTAAAGCTGCATGCTAACTCTGTCACAAACAGGAAACGCTATCCTATTGCAGTAATGTGCGGTCAAGCCAGCTGTCACTCTCATCTCCGTGGTCAAATGGGCCGACGCTACAACTGTAGAGCACCCATATACTGACATTTATGTTAAATGCATTCAAACAGAGCTGACCATGGATGTATAAAGAGAACGGGGCTGACGGGAGAGCTAGCGAAGTTAGAGGAAGTATACATGTGTGACTACGTCCTGATTTCAAAATAAGGTGTTAACAAAGGGAACTGTATATACAAAACACATATATGGAAATTAGATTAATTGTATTATATTCACCAGAAGTATAAAACATTACATGTCCCTTATACGTTAAAAAGAAAATACCACTGATTTGTGAGGGAAATGTCTTTATTCTTCGAAAAAAATTTAATAAATAATTCCTGACAATCTCTCACTACATACATGCTGAAAATCAAACATTTCTACTGTATTAATTTTTTATATTTTTCAAAAATAAAAGTTCCTAGAGGTTTATGATATAACTTTTTCCCATGGTCTAGTGTTAAAAAATTAACAAAAATAATAAATCGAATTGCAATTCTTGTAGAATCGCAATACTTAAAAATCGCAATACATATTGAATCAGTAAGTATCGTGATAGTATCGAATCGGGAGATAGATGTATCCCCCCAGCCCTAGTAAAATCTAATGTTGTGTTATCTCTGTTGATCGAGTTGGTTTGCTTGCTTCCATGGCTGCAGAAGGCTGTGTTTGTATGCAAGTTTGTTTCATATGTGGTAACGGGGTGTTAAAATGTTCAGTAGACGGGATCACACCGACCAAAACCAAAACAGACGTTCCGGACCGGAATGGAAATTTCAAAGGAGAACATACTGGCTGTAGCATTGTTGTCAAAGAAGCCAGTATTTCAGTTCACCATCTTTCTTTTCCCTCTGTTGACATATCATGGTCATTTTATGATTTATTACAGTAAACATATTACCTTTTGGTCCTTTAAATAATCAACATGATGGCAGGAGATTGTTGAACTTAAACTAATGATGGTCTGTGCAATACTATTATAATCAATTCTATCTAGAATAGCAAATGTGTTAAGTCATGCAATCTCCCCTGCATCTCCCTTCTGTAGTGCCAATGAGCAGTACAGCAGCAGCACACTAGCTCTGAGTCTAGACACAGATAGCAGGCTGTGTGAGCTGTGTGAGCTCAGTGAATCTCTCTGCAGACATTCCTCATAGTTATTAATGTTTTATTGCATCACAGACAACAGCTTAATTGGCTCTTTCTGCTGACACTGCACAAACAGAAAAATGAAGAGTAGAATTGGCCAAATGTTGGTGTGTGTGTGGATAGATGGGATGGTGTGATGAATAGAGAGGTTTAGACACAGACAGGCTTATGTGGTGAGTATAGAGAGAGTGATAGCTCATGACCTGATGCCTATTAGAAGACAGAGGGATGTGTTGTCCTTATAGAGCATCAAAAATACCGCAGTCTCATAAAACATCCAACACTAATCAACATAAATGGAGCCGCAAGTGGTTAAATTGATGGATGTGTGACTCATGAACTTACTGTGATTGGTCGTTTCCAATTTCACAATCATTGGTCAACTACAGTAGGAGTATCCCTCAAGAAAAGTGTTTAAACAAACAACATGTGGATGAATGGGAATCAAGGAGTTCCTTGCACTGTGGCATAGAAAAAATATATAGTCAGGATTTTGTATTTCAATACCAATGTTTGCAGCAAAATTGGTATTAAAATATAATAGTTATAATAATATTAGAAATTGATATTCTGTTTTAATTTGCTTCTTTATTTACTTTATAATACAAAATTAATCTTTATAATAATTCCCTTATTTATTTACTCTTCTGTTTAATTTTCCCTTTTATGTATTTATTTTTATGAATTTTTAAATGTATATATTTATTTTTGCATTATTTGTTTATTTGGCATTTATTTTTTATTTTTTATTTTATATTCATAATTAAATATGTGTCTTTATTTATGTATTTATTCATTTATTTATTTAAAATCATGCATAAATAAATAAATACATATATTTGAAATATATATTAAAAAATAAATGCAAAATAGATAAATAAAAGATGAATACATAAATAAATAATAAATGCAAAAATAAATAAATACATATAAAAATGAATACAAATAAATACCTAAATAAATAAAAGGGAAAATTAAACAGAAGAGTAAATAAATAAGGGAATTAATACAAAGATAAATAAATAAACACCCAAAGACCCAAATTAAAACAGAAATATCAATTTATGACAGATTTTATCAATTAATGGCTACATTTATTTTTAATATTATTTTTGCTACATTTAATGACTTATTTATGTATTGAGTCATTTATTTATGTATTTAATTATTTTTTTAATTTGGCAGGTTCCGTCCTCCATACTCTCTAAGTTGGCATGGTCTGTCAAATACATGATGCTACTGAGTTCAATGCATTTCTACTGCAGTTCAGCAGTGCATGTTAGGCTTGTTGTGATGAAAGATGTTCACAAAGAAAATGACACATACAGCATACAACACATGAAACGTGATCCTGCTTGTGGTGTTTTTGTGTGCAGAGTAGCTGAAAAACATAGAGAATGATTAACAGCTGCTGAAACATTAGTGTCTTTATGAAATCTATTGTCCTCTCCTCTGCTTCAGCTCCAGGGGTCAAGTTTCCAGCAGTGGGAGGTGTCTGGACTGTGTGTGATTGTAGTCTATTGATCTATTTACTGTATCTGCATAACGCACAACGGACACACACATACACACACAGTACACTGGTGGTGGTTGAGGAAGTGAGAAGCAGTGACAAACGGTAAATTCTCTTATTCTAATAAGTTGAATTTTCTGTTTAAATTCCCTGACAGAAAAAAAACCCTGATAAAATCTAACATGGTTTCAGGGGTTCCAGGTGTGAGTGGCCACTCATGGCTCCGTGTGAGAGCACCATGTGTACTCCCACCAGCCTTTGGCAGGATGAGCTGTAAGTGCTGGCTTAGAGAGGCAGAAAGTGAAACTAAAATGAGAGCATTACAAGTGTTAGTCTTTTTTAAGCCAGTGCTCATAAAACCAGATATATACCTATGATGCAGCCTGACACCCCCACCTTTATAAGGAATAAGGACCTTACTGTAGAAGTGGTGTTTGGGATGGAAAGGTATAAATAATTGGCCATGCAAACTATTACAAATTGAAAGGGCTGTCAATCAATTCAAATATTTAATACCTTAAATGGAGATTTATCAAGTATTTAATACTCTTATCAACATGGGAGTGGGCAAATATGCTGCTTTATGCAAATGTATGTTTATATTTATTATCGGAAATCAATTAACAACACAAAACAATGATAGATATTGTCCAGAAACCCTCACAAGTACTGCATTTAGTATAAAAAACATGCTCAAATCATAACATGGCAAACTGCAATCCAACAGGCAACAACAGCTGTCAGTGTGTCAGTGTGCTGACTTGACTATGACTTGCCCCAAACTGCATGTGATCATCATAAAGTGGGCATGTTTGTAAAGGGGAGACTCGTTGGTACCCATAGAACCCATTTTCATTCTCATATCTTGAGGTTAGAGGTCAAGGGACCCCTTTGAAAATGGCCATGCCAGTTTTTCCTTGCCAAAAGTTTGCGCAAGTTTGTAGTGTGATTTGACCTCCTTCCCGACAAGCTAGTATGACATGATTGGTACCAATGAGAACTGAGCCTGTTATAACCTAAAAATCGCAAGTTGCGTTAATGTGTTAAAGAAATTAGTGGCATGAAAACTAATTTTGTTAACGCGTTATCACATCAACTTTGACAGCCCTAGTTTTTAGTTAAAGGCCTGAAATAAGGTCTGTGGTTAACCCAAGCTTAAGAGATTTTAACATTTTGTTCTACAATATAAAATATGTCAATAAATACCCCACTTGTGAATTTTTAAGCGTTTATGTGTCTTAAAAAGGCGGTTGCTAACAAGCGGCTAAACGGGACTACTAAACGTCATCAGCTTTTTACTTCTGGCGTTTGCATTCACACTTCAAAATCATCAAAATGGTGTTCATTTGTGACGATTATCTTCCTGAACAAAATGTTACATGTAAGTATCATAAACGTGTGTTTGCCACAGAGATTATTTGCAATAATCCGAAAACCCAATGGAGAAATCCCATTGGCTTTTTGTCGAAGGAACCAGGGCGATGCTAACTTCCGGGTTAGCCTACAAAAATACGTCATCCCTTCAGCACATATAAGGCCCATAAAGAACCAATAACCTCCTAGATGCCTTCTTGTTGGGGATGTAGGATGTTTTCAGTGCAATGGTTTCCTCTGTTAGTTCTTAGCTCAGCCATATACCTTCACTCCCACATAAAGACATGGCTTACATAACAGCTGGCTGCACCTCCCTGCTTTAACCCCTCCACATCTTAATGTGCACCAGTTAATCTGTTGTCTCTTACTTTTTTCTGCCAGCATCACTCGTTCTCCCAGTATCAATATCCTCCTTGTAGACCGGCTTAGTGTGAGGCAGGCGCTGCTGCTCTGTTGTTGTAATTACAGAGACATTTGGGATTATGCCAGGAATGTCACTGACCAGTCCAGTATGTGTGTGTGCGCGTAATATTGCTGTCAGAGAAATGTTGGCAGCAGTTGTATGAAGTCAAAACCCTACAAATCCTGCTGGCAATTGTGAGTTAGCATGGTCATTCTTGGGCCAGCTGGATGGGATTGTGTCAGAGAATGTAGTAGAGTGCTGATTCAGGAAATCAAATGAGTGGGATGTGACTTTTAACAAAAGAATCTGACTATTGTCAAAACCAAACAAAAAAAACACTCACATCTTTTTGAAACATTTTTGTATTTGTACACAACTACTACAAACCTAATGTGGGACAAAGACTATATTTGTGTGGGATAATGTGGGACAATGCTGAGAGGTAGTCTACAATTTTGATGAAATTTTGAAAAATTGGGAGTGCACAGTGTGGTAAATGCTTGTTATTTCAGCTGCTGTTACCTTATCTGTCCGGCTAGTATCTTTGAGTATAGGAATGCATCCATCATGGGCACTTTTTGAGCCATGTTTCTTGTGAGAGTCACATGTATACTGTGTCGCTTCACCCCATCCTGTGTGAAATTAAAAAATAACTCTGGCGGATTTCTCAAAAAACTCTGAGTATCGCCTTCCACCAGCTTCACCCAGTTATAAGTAGTTTTCCCAGTCTTTGATGTGGCTGCATTTCCTTGTCTTTGTGGTAGTTGTATATTGCCAAGATGTTGTATTGATAAGCATGGTACAGCTTTTTGGACATTAGATTTGTCTTTTTTGCTAAGGTGCTGTAACAGTGAAATTTGGTGTTCATGTCTCGTGTGAAACTAAAAGTAACGTTGACTTATTTTGTCATGTCAGTCTTTAGTCACGTGACTCGTTAGTATCGTCAGTCCCATGAGTCACGCGAGTCATTAGTATGGTCAGCTCTGTGACTCACGTGAGTCGCTAGTCAGTGAAGTTAACGTCAACCACGTTTCCTAACCCTAACTAAGTGGTTGTGTTGCTTAAACCTAACTTTCTGTGGAAACGGAAGTTTATTTTGAAAGGACACTGTGCATGTAACGAGCGTATATTGACATGCCGTCCATGGTCCGTCAAAAAGTAACGCAAGAGGGATACCCCCGTGCATCGGTGTCCAATGCCAAGGGGCACTGACCAAGAGGTGTTATTTGACGAGTTGGGAGTTAGAACATGTTGCTTATGCTGAGCAGTTAGGATACACTCGGCCTGTCTGAATTTGACTGCTGGAAAAGGCCTACGGTTTTATGTGGGGGTGAAGAGAGCTGTGAGCTTACCATGCAGTCTATGTGCAGCCTGAGAACCAAAACAATGAGCTACAGGAGGCTGTAAGCTGATTAGTGAAGCTGCAGGGGCTCTTAATTCGCCACCATAAAGCATCAAATGAGAAAAAAACAATCCATCTGTAATGTATTATTCAAATTCAAAAATCATAGTATGTGTGACAAAGTTTAAAGGTCTGCCTACTAACTTTTGGAAACTTTAACCACATCTCACGTCAAGAATGATCTTAAGCCCCGTTTCCACCATAGGAACTAAGAACCTTTTGAGGAACTCATTGCGTTTCGACCGCAGGGAGCAGGGTCTAAATTAGGTTCCAGGGACATTTTCTGGGGCATTTTTACCCCCCAAAAAGTCCCTGGTCAGGGGGTAGTACATTCTGAAAGTACTGGAACTTTCAGGGTGGAGTTTGCAGGGATGACCATCGCTGATTGCAGTGGACTAATTTGCCTAATCTTCGCAGGTCTTTAGACTGCGATGGAAACACAGACAACAGTGGACTGAAGGAACATTTTAGGCCCTGGAGCTACTAAAAGTCCTGGGAACTGTTGGTAGAAACCAGCCAGCTTTACATGCACAAATTTTGAAACAGGAATATCTTGTACTTCAGCCTGTGTGTTCGTCACAACGTCTGCTGTATTAGCCATGTGTTTACTACGTGTTTATTTGCGTATAGAGCTGGGAAGTGAGATCCGATCACAAGTGGCCACTGGAGACGCATGTGGAGAGGCATTCTAATGCCAGGTGTGAAAAAATGTACTTAGAGCTGTCCACAAGTGATTGGATCACCCAAGACGAATGCAAATGCCAGGTCTGAACAGGGCTTCTAATGCATTGCATATCTGTTGCTCTCAGCACATTAGGCTATTGTTCTTCTCATTATTAACACAAAATGAAGGAGGTAGTGAGCTATGCTGAACAGATAATCATGATATCACACTGGCTGAGAACTCCTGTATGATCTACCCAACCACATGCATGCACTCCGACCTACGTTCATATGTACTGACAAGGAAAATACCAATGACTAGAATTATAATACAACACTCATCTGAGCGTTTGATACAAATATATTATAATATTGGAGGATTTGCTTTAAATGAAGTTAAAAGGGGGGTTGTGTACAATCTCAGCAGTTTGTACTGGAGCAATTTGCAGTAATTGTTTTAGTGCTTTTCTGTTATGGCATACCCAGGGAGCATAACATATTAACATGCCACAACAAAAGATTACCAGGAAAACTGACTTTCAGAACAGCTGTTCAGCTGCACTAGCCCCAATTATGAAATGGAAAACATTATTACCAGAGACCTTCAACCAAACTGATAAATAAGGACAATAAGGTATCAGCTCACCGAATGGAACACAGTGCTCTGCCTCTCCACATGCTGCCTTTTATAGCCACAAACCCACAAAGTGATGAATGGTGAATAATGAGAACATAATGGAACATTATTCACATACAAAGATATAACTCAGCAACGATGTTGTCCTTGCCCCTGATATGCATGACCTCGAGACAGAACAGAACAAGAAGAACAACATCCAACGCTCTAATCCACGCTAATGAGCATGAGGGCTTCAGTCAGTGGGGGGTGTAGTTGGTGAGTTAGAAGAGTTCACAATGATTCAGGGGGACAGATACAGGAACAAGCTGTCCTTTCAGTCAGATAGAGAGCACATGTTCAATTTCATTAAGAAAAAGCACGTGGCTGAATGAGAGGGGAACCCACTCATTAAGGTCAACAGACTGTGTAAAAGGTTGGTCAAACTCAGGTCGCCGTAGTGAAGCCGGCGTGAGTCGGTATCCATCGGTTTGGCGGTATCCACAGAATATTTGTTTGCATATTTCAGCAAACAATGCCTTGAGCATAAACCAAGCCCCCAGGAAGAGCGCCGGACAATTTTCGCCCAATGGATGCGGAAGATCCAGGTACTCTGGGCTTCATGCACCACTGAGCAACTTTCATAGGAATGAACGGAGCTCCGCCTCCAACACTGTATCCAGCTCTCTTAATACATCCATGGCATAAACGCCTCTGTGCATGCTTGTTGCGCGCAAGCCATCTACGGAGGCCCGCACCACGGTGTCTCAGGCGAGTATAAACAAAGCTTCAGGGGGTCATTATACACTCAACTTCGGGCTCAGCAGCTGAAGCCGAGTTCACACTACACCACTTTCAAAGTCGTCACATCGTTGTTCTGTTCACACACAACTTGCTGTCTTGTCTGGAAGTCGTTGTGGTTTTCACAGTACATGACTAACCGGCGACAGGGTGTCACTCACTAAAGCCCCGTTTCCACCGCAGGAACTTTCCCCCGGAACAAAGAACTTTTTGAGGAACTGTTTGTGTTTTGACTGCAGGGACCAGGGTCTAAATTAAGTTCCGGGGACATTTTATGGGACCTTTTTACCCCCAAAAAGGACCTGGTTTAGGGGTAATACTTTCTGAAAGTACCGGAACTTTTCGAGATGGAGTTTGCACGGATGACCATCGCTGATTGGTAGCGGCTGTTGTCAAAGAAGCAGCGGAGTTTTGTCTCTTTGCTTCTATACTCTTTGGTAGGGGGGAGGAAGTAGGGAAGGGGCCATTGGTCCCCCCACTTTACGGCCCTGGTCAGATTTGGCATTGCGGCTGGTGTGATCTCATCACAAGATGGTCTCTAGTTTGGTTCTATTATTTTATTCAGTACGATGAGTTAATAAATATGAGGGTGGATAATCTTGTCCACAGATGTTTTTGAAAAGATATTGTTGTTACAGAGGTAAATGTGGTAATTAATAGTGTTGTAGTATTGTAAATAAGCTAGTCATCTATAACTTAATGTAAAATGTAAATGACAATAACTAACTGTGTGATTGTCAGTGTTTATTCAGTGTACAGCAGTATCTGATCAGAGTGAAGTGTCTCCCTCTCTGCTTTCCTCTTCCCTCTGCTTTTCTCAGATTACATCATTGACGCTTTCCCCTCCTCCACATTCACTCTCTCTCTCTGTGCCAAGCTTTTAAACCCTCCTCCGCTGACCTGCCCACTGTCAGTGTGTGTGTGTGTGTGTGTGTCTTCCAAATCCCTGATGCTCTGCAACACTGGATACTTGGAATACAACTCACACAAACACCATACATACACAATACTACAGTCCATACTGAGACACAGCAGGCTGATCTGGCACATACAGTACAGCAGCAATGTAGCAGAAGCTGCTCAAACCATTCTGTTAGATTTTGTTATAATACAGGATTTTGGGGCTGCGACACATAAATAATGTTAATTGCAGAGACATTCGAAAAGACAGGGATGCATAGTTCATCAACACATTAATACATGACTAAATATTAGGGCTGTCAATCAATTAAAATATTTAATCGCAATTTTTTGTCTGTTCAAAATGTACCTCAAAGGGAGATTGGTAAAGTATTTAATACTCTTTTCAACATGGGAGTGGACAAATATGCTGTTTTATGCAAATGTATGTATATATTTATTTTTTGAAATTAATTAACAACACAAAATAATGACAATTATTGTCCAGAAACCCTCACAGGAACTGCATTTAGCATAAAAAATATGCTCATATGGGCTGCAAACTGCAGCCCAACAGACAACAACAGTTGTCAGTGTGCTGACTTGACTATAACTTTCCCCAAAACTGCATGTGATTATCATAAAGTGGACTGTCGTGGGTACCCATAGAACCCATTTTCATTCACATATCTTGAGGTCAGAGGTCAAGGGACCACTTTTCTTTGGAGCGTTATTTACCCTCCTTCGTAACAAGCTAGTATGACATGGATTCACAATGGGTTTTTTAGTTTCATATGATACCAGTATCTTCACTCTAGCTTTAAAACTGAGCCAACTACAACCTAAAAAATCACAAGTTGCGTCAATGTGTTATCAGAAATTAGTGGTGTTAAAATGACTTGGTGTTAACGTGATGTGACCACACACAAAACGGGCGCAAAACAGCACAAGAAAATGGCAACGCAAAAGCAAATTTCAAGATTTGTGTTTCTGAAAACATGTTATGTGAGAAATAAGGCATGCAGTTGCTAAATCTCTCTTTGTTCTGGATCGACAACGGTTCATTTTTAAAGTTTCTAGGGAGTTTCCAGAGGCAGCGAGTCGCACCGGTAAAGTAGACTAGACCTCATCTTTATGCAAATGAGGAGAGGTCTAGTCTAGTCCTTTAATGTACAGATACGAGATCTCTCTTTGACAGAAGGCAAACCAGACTGTTGAACTGTGCCTTTAATCTCAAATGTCATTTTATATAGTTCCCCCTTACATTCATCCTGATATACTCATGTGGTATCATCGGCCTTGGGACTGATAAAGCGGATGGGATTAAAGATGTTAACAGGGGTTTATACTTTCCCAATATGTAGTTCTCTCACTCTCAATCTCTTTGTCTCTCTCTCTTGTGTCAGAGGAGGATTAATCGTTGTTATGTTGTCTTTTGGTGATCCGGCTTGTCTACCTTTACACTATAAACCGGCATCTGTGGCAGCACTCTCTCTCTCTTTCTCTCTCTCTCTCTCTCTCTCTCTCTCTCTCTCCGATCCTGCACCGTGTTTCAGGAAGGTCGTATTTAATGTTTCCACTGACTGCTACTGTTGAATAAGCTGTTGTGTAAGACTGTGTGTATCCAACTCTGTGCTGCTTTTGAGTGTAGCCCCGATGAGCACTGACCATGCACTCTAATGGGCTTTTGTGCGCGTGTGTGCACATTTTTTATTCTATTTTTTTTCCAGGTTGTTTTTATGCTTGTGCACACAGTTGTGTATGAGTGTGTAGACTATAGAAGACATGTTAATTTATGTCAGTCTATTTCGGTGTGTGTGGGAGGAGGGCAGATGCAGCCTTAGAGAGTGTTTTTCTCGAGCAAGGGAAGCCATTCTGTCGCTACACACACACACACACACACTGCACACTTATAAATGTTTTTTAAGACCCTTTTATAGTGTAACCCGAGATAGTCAATGCTTCGTGTTTTGAAACTTCATACAAAAAAACCCTGCATCTTTTAAAAGTCCACATCCCTTTTTTTCACAGTAAATGGACGAGCAGTCCATTCATCCACTTCCCGAATGTCTTTTCAGGCTTTTCCAGAGCACAACTTTCTGACCTGCTCTCCTTTCACGTTACTATAATGAAGTCCATTCCTCCTTGGCAATGATAAAGAAAAAGGCACCCAATATAACACTGTTTGCGTGACATTAATCAGAATTTTTGGTTTGGGACGTGAGGAGGCTGAGGTTTCCTGCAGCACCCTCTGCTGGCCGAGAGCGGAACACTGTAGAAATAACATCATAATTAATAACATGTATGTACGACCTGCTGTTGTGCATGTGCACACACACATGCAGAAGCCAGTGTACTGTTCCACCAAACAAAGTGTGTTGACAGGTCCCAAATCATTTATACTCCCACAAAAATGTGGTAGATGCAATCATTTTTTGTCTAACTCATACTGCTTTTTACTGCTATAAATAAAGGGTGAGGAAACGTCTTATAGTGTACTGTTTAGCTGTAAAATGAGAATGTTTGTGACCCGGCAGCCATGTTGAGATCAGTTGAGGAAATACCAAGCACCGCCCACTAACCGGAGCAAACTTTCTAATTTTACAGCTAAACAGTACACTATGAGATGTTTCTGAAAACATATGAGGAAAGAAATAGACATTACAGTAACAGAATGTTGATTCATATTTGATCAGCGCTGCCTAGTTTGACCGTTTGATCAGAGTTTGCGAGTGATTGACAGCTGCCTCCATTGAATGAACAGCCAATAGGAACACTCTCTCTCTGAAATGACCTGTGATTGGCCAAAGTCTCCCTTCACTAGATTTTTTAAAGCCTGAAAACAGAACCATGAGGAGGTGCAGAAGTCTAGTTTTCTTTCAGAACACTTGAGTTACAATATTCTGAAAGGTTATTATGGAGTTTTTGCCCAATGATGCCAAAATGATTCTGCCTACTGCAGGTTTAATGACCACAATTGTTCCCTGATCTTAAAGGTGCTCAATACGATATTCAGAGCATTAATATAGCAGCAAACAAGTATTGTAAAGATATAGAGGAGTAATGTCTACCTGAGCAGAGAATGAAGTCACTCTCCCTCTGTGTGTGTTGTAACCCGAGCTTCTCTGTGCTTTGTTGACATAGCCGGGCCGGGCGTGCAAGCTTTTAGAGTATGTTAGTGCATGTGAGCGTGCCCCACTGGCTCACGGCTGCTGCTCTGCACTCATAGGGGGGGGGGGTTACAGCTGATAATGGTTTCGCTACTGCTCAGGTTCAGACAAGGTCCCCAAATAGTTATTAGACATGTGTATAAAGCAAACGTTTGTTTAACAAGAGATGAATGCATACGAACTTGTCAAAATTACAATCCAAACATGCATCAAATTGCATTGAAGTCTATGAGATCTTCAGTTTTCTATCCCCCTTTTTGTGAAGTATACCTGTATGTGCCGGTCTGATGGATGAGGGATTATTAGCAACTTTACAGGTGTGCTCACTCGATCTTTACCTCCAAATAAAGTGGTGCTGTAGCTAATCTGGCAAAACCAAATTATTTAATGGTTTTCCCTGGAGTTAAAGTGACTAGACTACACACTTACACACACACTCTCGCTACCAATTTGCAGTGACTACATGTGGCTCAGAACTACTGCCGTTGATCTTCTATCCGTCCCTCTGTGTCTGTCTCTTTTCCATTTTCTCTCTCTCTCCATAGAAGGCTGGAATGCTAACTACTGCTGACAGACACCAGACATCTTCATGTAGGGAACAGTGTCTGTGTTTGTGTGTGTGTCAGCCATTATAAATGTCACTAAGGCATTATTCAAGTTAATGATAGCCATAGTGGATATCTCAGCTGCCTCCCAGTTCGTTGCGTGTGCATGTATGTGGGTGTGGGCAGGAGGGATCGTATGTGCCAGACATTATAAGAGTCATTAAGACATTATGCCAGTTTCCAACAAACCTTACTTGGCCGTGTGTGTGTGTATGTGTGTGTGTGTGTGTGTGTGTGTGTGTGTGTGTGTGTGTGATGGTATTCCCTCAGCCCACGCGTCTAGATAATTAAGCAGAACCACAGTGACTGATGAATTCCAGAGGCAGCTTATCACAACTACAATGTTTCCCAACGGAGCTCTATTAGATTCAGTTAATTCCAGCTGTATCTATAAAAATGCGTCCTGCTCGTATGGTGTAGTAGCCAGAAGCCTGCCCATCCCCTGCTATTCACCAACATCATCAAGCTGCAGCCTGAGAGAAACACTGCAGTAGACAATTCACCAGAATTGTCCCCCTGGGAGAGACTTTCACTCTGTGGCCATTTTCCAGAGTCTGTTTGCACTTCTAGAGGTAGAGAGCTCTCATCAATGATGAAACAACGAAGGAAGCCCTAATTCATCCTAATGTATGTTGATTTATTAGACTTTGCAAGTTTGCCATTTCCCATAGGTTGCACCTATACTTAACGGCCGAATGAGGCAATTATGACCTGGTTTTTCAGCACATTCCACCTACTTGATGAATGTATATGGAGTAGTGGCTGTCAATCGATTAAAATAGTTAATCGCAAATGAATCCCACATTTTTAATCTGTTCAAAATGTACCTTAAAGGGAGATTTGTCAGGTATTTAATACTCTGATCAACATGGGAGTGGACAAATATGCTACTTTTTGCAAATTTATGTATATATTTATTATTGGAAATCAATTAACAACACAAAACAATGATAGATATTGTCCAGAAACCCTCACAGGTACTGCATTTAGCATAACAAAATATGCTCAAATCATAACATGGCAAACTGCAGCCCAACAGGCAACAACAGCTGTCAGTGTGTCAGTGTGCTGACTTGACTATGACTTGCCCCAAACTGCATGTGATTATCATAAAGTGGGCATGCCTGTAAAGGGGAGACTCGTGGGTACCCGGAGAACCCATTTTCATTCACACATCTTGAGATCAGAGGTAAAGGGACCCCTTTCCTCGCTAAAATTTAGCATAAATTTGGAGCGTTATTTACCCTCCTTCGTAACAAGCTAGTATGACATGGTTAGGACAAATGGATTCCTTAGGTTTTTATATGGTACCAGTATCACTCTAGCTTTAAAACTGAGCCAACTACAACCTAACAATCGCAAGTTGAGTTAATGCACTAAAGAAATTAGTGGCGTTAAAATGAATTTGTGCTCACACGTTATCATCACGTTAACTTTGACAGCCCTAATTCATCCTAATTTATGTCGATTTATTAGACTTTGCAACTTTGCAAATTCCCACAGGTTGCACCTATACTTAATGACTGTATGAGACATTATGAATGTGTATGGAGTTTTGAGCTAGCCTGGCATCAGACCTCTGAATGAGCGCCCACATCTTGTGCTAATCGACTGTTGTTTACACCAGCTGGAGAAACAGTTGACAGTTGTTAATAAGAGATTAGTAGGTGGGATTAAGAATGGCAAAGTCATCTTACTACATGGCAACAGAAAAATGGTGACAAGCGAGACCTACAGAAATGACATCACTGTTGGATGTGGTCAGTGCTTGAAGTGGAAAAAAAGAAGTGCCCGTACTCTCTTATTCCCATGTTGGCGTGTGATTGCTATCAGCAATCTCTTGTGTCTTATTCCTATTTATTCATTATTTCTTTAAGCATGGTATACTGTGTCAGTCTTAATCAGCTGAGATTTTATTGCTATTATTATACTTGGACTAAGCATCTTCTATAATAGGTCTGTAATACTCCAACTGGAACATTCTAGGGTTAAGGTGGTGTGTTTAGTGTTAATAGTTAAAGTGCTTTCCTGTGTTATTTGTAGCCTGTAGTAGGGGATCATTCAGGTCCCAGTCAGGATGCTCCTACATATTATAAAGAGACACATTCTGAATTTAATGTATAGAAGATACTAGGAGATATTGGGTCCCCAAGAAAATTTGAAGGTTTTTGACTTAAAACTATGCAATTTTATATCATTTTAGATCATTATTATTATTATTATTATTATTATTAATTATTATTATTATTATCATTATTTTATTATTATTATTATTATTATTATTATTATTATTATTATCTATCACAGCCTTCGTCTGAACATTTAATTCTTCAGGAAATGTTTGCCCTGTAAAATCATATTATTACACAAATCAAAAGAGCAGATTCAGAAAACCTTTTAAATAATGTTACATTAATAATATTTGTTCACAAATAAAAACGTTATAACGAACAGTTCACTAATTATTTTACACAAAGAATGTGAACATTGTATAGATAAATTACAGCACCCTCGTTTTCACCCCCCAGTGCCGTGCGTCAGCTCGTCCAGATCAGACACTCCCCACATAGTTTTTATGTTCAGTTTATGTTGTAGTTTATGTTGTTTATGGCTTATGAGGCGTGGCGCAAATACGCTGGCGCTGTGCCTGTATGAATTGCCATTATGAATCTCCCAGAGAACCTGATATGGAGAGGGCAGCAAAGAGTACCGGCAGCTTGTGAGAAGTGCCGGTACGCAAGAAAAAAGTCATGTTACGCCAAGGAGTAAAATGAAGAGTATCGGCGCACTTCGAGCGCTGCTTTCTGCTCTTGTTAACCTTCACATTAAAGCAGGTGTCTAGGAGCCTTTAACAGATGTCTAGAACCCTCCTACACAGAACAGACATAGTCATCAGTGAGGAGGAGGATATGGAGACGGAGGTATAGCAAGTCTGATCTCGCCCAGATTTAAGACCAGGACAGACATTGGGAGGAGGCTGGGATAGATAGGTGTGCATATCAAGTGTGAGACCACTTCCTTTGTCCAACCATGACTAATGGCACACAGACAAATTACTTCAAATAATGTTAACAGCGGTGTGATTTTAGTACACATACCCCATGTATGGGTAGACAGACATTAGGCAGACAAACAGATGTACAGTATGCTGATTAGGTCTCAGTTACAGCAGGATTAGCTGCTGTGACATGTGAGCAGACAGATTTTTAATTGCTTGTAACATTGAGATGCAGGACATGTTGTAGTGCTGTTACTGTCTGACTGTCTGATATAGGACGCTTATCAGAGCCACAAGAGTGAGTCGGTGACAGAGAGAGCGCATACGTTGTGTTGTAATGCCACTGTGTGCTTGTCTCTGTCAATCTAACTCCTGATTAAAAAGCATGAGTTGAAGAGATGATATCTGCTTCATCCAGACTGAACAGGCTGTCTGTTTATTTGATGTTACTGTATCTGGTTTTATCTAGTAGAGGCACAACACCACAGAAAGAAAACTGTCATCGTCTTTGTCGAAAATGGGAAATTGGCAGGGGTGAAAGTAGATTGAAATTCTTGCCGGTACTACTACAGTAGGCTACCCAAACCTCCATCGCTTGATATTGTTCCCCTCCCACCCCCAGCTTCATGCAACGTCCCTGAACACACCATTCAACGGCTGTATGGTGTAGGAAGAAATTAGAAACACTTGACATCATGTATAGCAAATTATTTATTTTAAGTGCTGCAGAATAATTTAAGTTTTTAAGAGTTGTTGTTCCGACTGAGGACAATCACGTGAATTTTACCAGTAGGGAACTTGTATTTCCAATTATTCCGACACCACATGAATGCCGCACAAATGCCCTATCTGGCAATGTTAATAAAAGTGAAACAGCATTGCCAAATCTATCAAGGAATGGAGCTGTGATTAGGGATATTTGATACTAGGGATGCACCGATACCGATACCAGATCAGATATCGGGCTGACATTGACACAAATAGCTGGATCGGGTATCGGTGACAATGGGGCCGACCTATTCAATTCAGTTCTATGTTTATATATTGCTGTATATACATTTTATACTGGATTTTTTTTTACTGGAATTTGAAAAAAGATTTACACTTGAATTGTAATTCGTGTTAATTTTGAATATTTTTTTACCAAGTTGTTGATGTACGATTAATTAATAACAATTCAGTTAATGTATATCTATGTATTTATTTGTTAGGTAAGCAATATTTAAGTCAAGCCCGATATTGCCTTACACATAAAAGAATGATCCCAGTCACTTCCACACAGTGAAGCATACAGCTTATTAATGAGACACTGGTATCGGATCGGTAGATCGCTTGAAAAGTGAGAATGTCAGCAGATGTGTTTTCTTGCTGGAAATGCAATTGTGAGTGACGGGTTGTTTGTCGTTTTCTTGGCAGGCAGCTGCTGTCCCCTCTTCCTGGGACTGTGTACCGGCACTGAATCTTTTAGTGGTACTAAAAGAGTACCAAACCGTACCGGCCTACTTTCACCCCTGGAAACTGCTTAAATGTGTCTTGATTTGTAACTATACCTTTGTTTGTGTGTGTCTAGGATGATGAGGTGGTCCTACAGTGCTCAGCCACAATCCATAAGGAACAACAGAAACTCTGTCTGGCTGCTGAAGGCTTCGGAAACAGACTCTGCTTCCTTGAATCCATCTCCAACTCCAAGGTACTGACACAAGCTCTAAAACACTCCTGTGAACAATGAGGCACACAGGATGATGGTGTGAGAATGCCAGTTGGGTGACAAATGAAAGGAAAACCCTGACTTAAGGTTGTTGAAAGATAAGGCTGTATCATTTTCATACTCATTAAACAAATTCTATTGAGGACTTCTACATCTCCAGAGTTAGGAAACGGGCAGGAAGCATCACTGCAGACCCTCCACACCCTGACCTAAACTGAGAGCAAGTTATGGAGTGACTGAAGAGAGGGAGCAGCGTTAGTGAGAGCGAAGCAGTGGATCAGAGAAATAAAATGTTCTGATTGTTTCCTGTCTGTTACGTTCTAAATCACAACTAACTCCGCACAGCTCTGCGGGAAGATGCCAAGTTGCTGGATTTTGAATGAATGCAGCGTCCTGTCAGCTGGCTGTGGCTCAGCGCCGCTCTCATTAAACACACACCGTTCATAGCTGCACTCACAGCACAGAGAGGAGCAGGGGAATCACTGGAACACATGAACATAACACAACCCGTTCCCATCTGCGAAATACTGTATGGCCGCTTTGTATCTAACAGAGTAAAGGGGTACTTGTGAGTCCGTATCAGAAGGCGAAGGGCCCTTTTGACCACCTGAACGGGCTGCACACCCTGCGTGCTGTTATTGGCTAGGGGTTACACCAAGGGCTGTTTGCAGACGCTCAGAAGCGTCCCAAGTAAAGCAAAATAAGAATAGAGAAAATCCACTCAGGGCTGCAGGGTCTCTGCAGATACAGACACCACCAAAATTCTTGCATATTATACCTTTTAATTCACAATTTTTGTAATATGTAGAAAAATAGACTTGTAGACTTTGCATTTATATGGCACCTTTCTATTCTTCCGACCACTCAAAGCGCTTTTCACTACATGTCAGCATTCACCCATTCACAGGTTGGCACCATGCAAGGTGCCAACCTGCCCATCAGGATTTAATCTAAATACTCATTCACACACCGATGCCTTTGGGGGCAACTTGGGGTTAAGTACGTTGCCCAATGACACTTCGACATGTGGGCTGGAGGAGCCGGAGATCAAGTCGCCGACTTTCCGATTTGCGGACGACCTCTGAGCCACAGCAGCCCCCTATCATCGGTCACTGTCCATATACACCCATCAGCCATAACATTATGACAGCATGGAGCACCCTGACAGGTCTGCGGCTACGCAGCCCCACACGCAACAAACTGCGATGCACTGTGTGTTCTGACACCTTTCTATCGGAACCAGCGTTAACTTTTTCATCAACTTGAGCTCCAGTAGCTCTTCTATTGGATCGGACGACACGGGCCAGCCTTCGCTCCCCACGTGCATCAATGAGCCTCGGGTCTGACCCTGTCGCCGGTTCACCGGTTTTCCTTCCTTGGACCACTTTTGGTAGGTCCTGACCACTGCAGACTGGGAACATTCCACAAGAGCTGCAGTTATGGAGATGCTCTGACCCAGTCGTCTCGTCATCACAATTTGGCCCTCGTCAAAGTCGCTCACATCCTTACGCTTGCCCATTTATTCGGCTTCCAACACAAAGTTCAAAGTTCAAAATGTTCACTTGCTGTCTCATATATCCCCCCCCCCACTGCCATGAGCCATTGTAACAAGAAAATCCATGTTATTCACTTCACCTCTCAGTGGTCTTAATGTTATGGCTGATCGGTGTATATTTATAGAATATTTATACAAACACTTATTGTATCCCATACTTGTGTACATGACAGTCCTGTCTATTCTGTACCAATGTTGTCCAGCCATTGTTGTCCTTGTCCGTAGCTGTTATTTCTATTTCTGTGCAAGTGCATTGAGAGAGATGAAAAAAATACTCCCTGTATATGCACATGTACTTGGCAAATAAATCTGATTCTGATAAATGTGATTCTGAATAAAATGCTATCCGTTCAAATGGAGTTTAGTTTTATGTGGGCAGTAGAGGATACAACTTATTATCAGTTGGTGCACAACTAATTGTCAGCACTGCTTGACATCTCTGACTGACAGACATGAAGCAGAAAGCACTTTTTGTCCCCACAGTGTTATTATAGGAATATTACAGTCATATCATTTGGTCACTATAGGCTGAATTCATCCTTGACAGCTACAGGTTGGTGTCTATTGGAGCAGAGGGATATTAAAGGGCTTTTCCCAGGGTTTACTGCTGCAGTAAGTAGTTATAATTACTGTTATCTGCTGATGTCAGATGTGAGCAGTGATGTAACTATATAAAAGAGATTTCTTTATGTCTGATGATTATCAGAGCATTATCACAGGAAGACAGTCTTGGTTATGTCAAAATTGTGAAATTGTCATTGAGTTGGAACACTCAGAAAAGCCTGTAGAAACCACTATGTTAAGAAAAGTGACTAGCCAAAGTTTCTAACCAAACATTCACCAATCCTAACGGTCAGAAATCCTTCAGAGTGTTGCTAAAAAAGGAATTGACTGCAATGTGTAAAAGTGTAAAATTGAATCAATAAATCATCTAAAAGGCGTGTTCCTGTTTCAGAATGTGCCTCCAGATCTGTCAATCTGCACTTTCGTGTTGGAGCAGTCGCTGTCAGTACGAGCCCTTCAGGAGATGCTGGCCAACACCGAGGACAAGGCTGAGGGGGTGAGTGTGAAAAAGACACATGTCACATGTACATGAATGTACAGTAGGTTGTTCTCAGATCAGGGCTTTCTTCAGGTGAGACTGGCAGGCTGAGACACCAACCTGGTGACACACAGAGGAGGAGGTGGTTGACACGGAAACGGAGAGAGCGAGTCTGCTTACCGATTTGTTCACGCTTGGCTAAAGTCATCTACACTCTTCCTTATGTCAGGTGGCTCCTTGCTGGCACTAATGCAACAGTTCAAAGCAGCGAGAAGGAGGCTGCTGATCACTTTCCAACAAGCATAAGATTCCATTACACAGTATCAACGTTGCGGTTCCAAACAGTTCCTCAACAGTGATATCAATCTGCTGGTCTGATCAGCTTTGTGCAGCTGCTGTCCTTTGATTATGCAAATGTGATTCTGTTTGACTGTAATCAGTTATCTATCCTCCCAAACAAGAAGAAGACTCTATCAGTGCTTTTATACATGTGATACAAAAGGTTTATATTCATCATTTTTACATTAAAGCCATATCTGGAATGATCTTTGCAGCAGTCATATTAGTTTTTATCCCACATGTAAGTTGAATGTACATGTAACTGCACATCAACTATTACGTGTTTTTTTTCTTTACATTTTGTTTTACTACATTTTTCTTAATCCATCGACCCATTTTCTGCCGCTTATCCGGGGGGCCGGGTCCCAGTGGCAGTAGGCTAATAAGCAAGGTAGTCCAGACGTCCATATCCATGTTTTCCAGGCTCCTCCTGGGGTGTCCAGAAGCATTCCCAAACCAGATGAGATATATAATCTCCTACCAGTTGGATGTGCACGAAAAACCTCCAAAGGAAGGCGCCCTTGAGGCGTCCCGATCAGATGCCCAATCACTTAAACTGGGAGCAGCGTCTCTACTCCGAGATCTCCAGAGAGTCTGAGTCCCTTCCCCTCTCTCTCTCTAAGGGTGCTTTCACATCAGGGACCCGGGCATGGATCCGAGTACACTTGTCCCCAAAGTCCAGTTCGTTTGATTCATGTGAACACTCCGTACTGCACTCGGCCACGGTTCGTCAATCCGTACTCGAGTCAGCTTGAAAAGGTGGCCTGGAGTACGGTTCATGTGTACTCGGGTACGATTCGCATCAGGTGTGAACTTGCATACTTGCATTCCATGTCCCCCAACCTCACTTGGGATGCAAGAGAAATTCTTCAGGAGGCAGAAGTTAAAGGCCTCACGGACAGTTCCTAGTTCACCCACACTACAGGTTTGGGTTTACCAGGACGGTCCAGGAAAGCAACACTCAGTTTCAGATAGGGCAGGACATCCCTTCTAATCACCCCACTACAGGTTGTCCACTACTACTGCTGTTCAGTGCATTGGCACAAACAACAGTCAGAGCGACTCCAGAAAAGGAGAGAGTTTAGCCCTCTCCATGAGTTTGGTTCCAGATTCAGTGCCATGTGTAGAGGTTAGCCCAACTATAACTACAACATACAGTTGGTTCCGCTCCACCTCCCGCACTAGCTCTGGTTCCTTCACCGCCGTTCCATTTCCCTAGAACCAGTCTGCGATGACAGGCCCCGGTCTTTGCCTGCCGCCCGGCTGACAGTGCTTGCAACCCTAATGCCTATCCCTGTGGATGGTGGTCCATGTAGTTCTTTCTGTAGTTCTTGGCCCATGGGGCCTGGTCACCAGACGCTCGCCGGCAAGCTTCCCTCCCAGGTCTAGCTTATTGCATATTGCAAACTCTGATTATTCTATTCAAATATGTTTAATTAGTGTGGCAGTTTGTTAGGGAAACCACATGTCTGCCATCTACTGCTGCCTAAACAGTAACTAGCTTGAAACTGAATCACTGTCAACACTGTGCTCTACTTAAAAAATAAAATAAAAGAACCAACAGACACTGCGAAAAGGCTCTCAGTGAGTGGACATAGAAATGCTAGTTTACGCCAGTTTGCCAAAATTGTTTTTGCGCTGACAGTGCTTCTGTGAGGAAGGATAAGCCAAACATTTAAAACTCTCAAACTTACCAAAAATGAAAGTAAAGCCAAAGCCTGAGGTTTGATTTTTGAAGAGCGTCATTAAATCCATGTAAACTGCCAAAACCAGAGAGCAGAGCTGAAATCAGCTCATAGAAAAACTCCAACACGTTTCAAAACAGACCCTTCAATATACCGATTCGCTACATGAAATGCTTTGCTTCCCTGCTTTTTGTAACTTTACACGCTCCTCAACTGTCGCAATAACTGCACTGATGATCATCTTTTTTGGAAGCATTGACAAATCATCTTTGCCTCCTAATTTCATAACCTCCCTGCTAAGGAGCACTCTGCCTATTTCACACATGAAGATTAGTTTATTCGTCATGGCACTACTCAGCCTGTGAAAAACAATTGTACTATGTCTTCTGCGGCTCTGTCAAGTCTGTGAAAATAACCCTGATTATGTGATCACATTAGATAATAATGAGCTGAGCAATGCTAATTTAATACTGAGGCTAATAAGGTTTATACTGTAGTTTCCCTCTTGTGCAAATAGAAGAATTGTAAGGGGTGAAATTCAATTGATTTCACATATATACTTGAACTCCAAAAATGGGATCTAAAACATTTATTGAAATCTTGTATCTGTGTTGTTCAAATGAGCTGCTTCAATCATGTGCAGTTTAAGAAAACCTACACAGAGCCGCAGTGCAGATGTAGTGTTGTGGAGGAGGAGGATCTAATAGAGATGGGAGTCATGTCAAATTTCATCATGACTTGCAGTTTTTTTCTTTTTTTAATGAAGTGAGGGGATGGTTATTAATTTGTCCTTTCTCACTGTCAGTAGACATCATAGTGACACACACACACAAACACAGTTCAGGTGGTGGTGTGTTTTGTAGTTCATTAGTAAGCCAGGCATACTCCAAGTGTCTTGCATACATCATACACATAGACCTGCAAAGCCCGACCGGCACGGTGCTGGTTTGAGCCGGCTGAGGAGTGGTTTCCACTCAAAATTTCCATTCGGTACACAAAATGTCACCTTATGCCAGCTTGAAATTGACCGCTCTGTGCGGCAAGTAAACAAGATACTACATTAACCAGCAGCATCGTAAATGTTACGGACTGATAAACACATTTGTCACGTGACTTCTAGTGACTGGATCCAATTAAATAAGTACTCTAATGCCTCTGTTAAAGTCTAAAAAAAGACGAACAACAGCATCTCTACCACCTGCGGCTGCTTGATTCTCAGCTGACAGACAATCAATGTCATACCTACACAGGCACCCATTTACACTATTCTGTGTTATGATTTAAGATGTGAGCAAACGTAATGCTGACCAGACTATCGGTACTATCGGAGTACATTATGTGATGTTCAGGTCGCAATATGAATTAAAAGTAAAGCGGTCTTGGTGGTGGATGGATCCATAATCAGCTCAGTCAGCATTCAGATTTTGCTTTATAATTTATTTCAGTGCTGACTCTTTGCAGCACCAATTTACCTGATTAATTTGAGATGGACACCATAGAAAAAGCCACGCTGTGATTTGGTATCAAAAGCTTTTGACATTAAGAGATTTCTGCAAGAATTGCATTTTTCAGCGATTGGACGGCGAGCACTTCCGTTGTGTGAACTGCTCAGAAACCCCGTCACAAGAGGACACAGTGGGCTTGTGAACCCATCAGTGTGGCCAGATCGCAGTCAATTGTGCCCTGCCAGGTGTGTCGGGAGTGTGCCAAATGCATTTTTGGTAATTTCGTGGCCAGACGGTGAACCTGTGGCACACTGGAGCATGAGGTGGGATCAGAAGGAAGGCATTTTGTGCATTAAAGTCACAATCATGGCCAATTTCATTCACTACTTTCAGCCCCTTTAATCACAGAGCTCTCCCTCATCATGACGCTGCAACACAGTCTCACGGCAGTTCGTGAAATAGTCACAAAATTGAATCTATTTGATTCATGTACATAGACACGAATTTCCTTTTTTTTCTGTGACGCTCAGCACGACTTTCAACAAGGTATTTTTTGTGCGTTTTCCTACGAATGTCCAGCAACACGTGACGCACGTGTCAATTTCTGAGACAGTTTCAATGTCTGTATCTGTAGAATATGTCATGGACATGAAAAAAAGCAAAGATTTATTTTTTAAATCAACACTTCCTGCTTTCAAAGAAATAGGATTTTTTTTCTGTGGACAGAATTCCTTGATTTGTTAACACAACGCTTTTATTCTGAAATATGTACAGGACAGTGTTGTAGAACATGCAGTGATTTGCAGGGCTCCATGAATGAATAAATCACCGTGTTTTAATTGTGGATTATTACTATTATTTACAAATTACCACACGGTTCTTAACTTTTTTTCTGTCTAAAATAAATATAAATTATGAATTATGCTGCTCTTTATACTTCCCGGTTCACAATTTCGTAGATTACATACGAATTGATTTCATGCTGACCATCACGAAAAAAATTAAATTTGTGTCTATGTACAAGAAGTGGGTTTACATTGGAGTTCGTTTAAAGCCCGGTTCGTCACATACTGTTGCTAAAGGGTGCCTCCGTGCTTTGGTTTCCGATGCCGAGGGGCGCTTCCCAATCGGCGGTATTTGACGAGTTGGGAGTGAGAACGGGTTGCTGCTTCAAGTCTTCATGCTAAGCTGGGCTAACCTTGTTGTGACTCCAGCTGTATACTTAACACCTAGAGATGAAATTGATATTAATCTTCTCATCTCACTCTGAAAAAGCAAGTGCCAACCTTCAATATACCAAATCTCAATATGGAGGGGAATTAAAGTACAAGACCTTATATTCACTAAGCTGTCACCTCCTCATCCAACAGTCTTATCTGTTGGATCGATGTGTGTTTCTATGTGTCGTCTGTAAAATGACTACGGCAACTTACTTTTCCCTCCTCTCTCTCATTTCCACACAGCATGTAGTGGTGGAAATATGGGTAGGTGTGCCTCCACTCGATGTCTGTGTTTGTCATGGTTGTCACCGTCCTTATGTTGGTTATTACAGTCACTGTCATGAGCATCAACAGTATGAGCACTGGCAGAGTTGTCATACACATTTGTGTTTTTGTTATCTATCTCTAGTGTCAGCCTGTTGGAGGTAATGGAGAGTTTAGATATGACCTTACCGACCTCTTTATTGAAAGATATGCAAAGTGATATAGAGGCAGGCACTCTATAGTCTACATTTACTCTCTCTCTCTCTCTTACACACACACACACACACACACACACACACACACACACACACACACACACACACAGATACCTTTATTAAGTCTCTGTTATTTTGCTTTTGCAAACACTTTCAGCATTTCCACAGCCATAAGAAAACGTTGGCAGCCATAACAAACGGCGCGTCGGTGCACGTCGGGGGTACCCGGCGGGATGCTGGTTTCCTTATGATTGTGCGTGCTGCTGGAAATTATGTATTGCAAATTTTGCACCACTTCCTGTGTCCACTATGTGCTGCTAGAGAACACACACACTAATTAAACATCACGTTGCTATATATCATGTGTAGACCACAGCATGTAAATTTCATGTAAACTGGATGATCTTTGTCACATATGGCGGACTTCCTGTTGTCAGTAGGTGGAGCTATGACTATAACTCAAGGCCTGGACTCTTATCCGGCATGTGAAATTTAGGGCAGATTACAACAGCTTCCTGTGTCATGATGAAACATGCAAATTGCCCACCTCGCCACGGCAACGCTGTTCCACGAAAACCCAAAAGCTCCGCAATTTAGCATTATGAAGGTCTTGAGATTCCGCTGACCAAGTTTGAGATGGATCTGTTGTACCATCTAAGAGGGGTTTCGAAAAAGCTCCATATCTGTAAAGTGCCTAAAATGCCATATTTTCACATGACATTCCTACGACATCATCGTTCGAGGTATCGACTATTCCTTCTCAGTTTAGCGTCACATTAGCCGGAGGGTTATACTATCCAAATATGAAACAAATCCGATAAGCCCTCTAGGAGAAGTTCGAAAAAGTTTGCGTAAAATACATTAAAAACACACAAAATGTTTCCCAAAATGTTGAACTATTTCTTTAAAGTTAACCACAGTGTCATCATTCTGCTATGAGGCCAGGACCAAAGGCAGTCCCCACTGAGAGCCAGAGGATTATATCATCAGACGATTCCTCTGTAGGAAAGGTTCCAGTAGAGGATGGCCAAAAACTGAGCTGCTCTCCCAGGGACGGTCGCTTTCGGAGTGGCAGACAGAACCACAGCAGCCAGTCGGAATTCTGCCATGAGGCAAACAGATCCATCTCTTCCCTCATCAACAAACTCCAAATGCATGGTTGACATGACGCTGTTAACAATGCTACACTAACATCAGGCCCACCATCAATCTAACAAGTTTAAGATGAAGAAATAAACATCTGTGTCTTCAATGACATCTGGTGGGGGTAGTCATTAGGGATAAATACCATCTATGATTCCCCATAATAGTTTGAATTGAAGACAAACTGTGAAATGAAAACAAATCTCCTCACGTGTTTGATGTGTGCAGCATTCCAGCTGAACTACACTATGAGCTGCTGATTAGTGGGTTTACGACAGTAAAATTGTCATTGCGCTGGCTTTATTCCGAGGGAGACTGTGGGGTGGTGCTCCCCCGGAAGATAATTTTGAACATTTTAAAGTTAAATGAATCAATCTGGAGCACTTTGAGAGCAAAATTACGAGGCTAGATCTGTGAAGAGCTTGGTGCTCTTGTAAACAATTTAATCATAAAGGTTGTCTGGTTATGAATGCTGACGGCAAAAAGTCACACATCATAAGCATGGTAAACGAGACAGGGTGCCGGCATCGCCGCTGACCCGTCGCACTGAGGACCATCGGACAGTCACGCCGGGAATCCCGTCCCTCCCCACAGGGAGAGAGGGTGCACTGCGCAGCGAGAACTCAAATTCCCCGGGCAGCGGCGAGGTCTGGGCGAGGGGAATTGCTGTAAAACTCACGGTTGGGCCTATCCAAGCAGACCTCGGTCACGATGGTGATGATGATTTCATTTGAATTAGGCTACACAATGGTTGATTATGATTGGAGAAAGATCCACAGCACACTCTGCTGCACACACGCCTGCCTCTATGTGGATAAATATATTATTCAGTGCTTTTTTATTGGGCATCAACCTCGCGTTTACACACGTATTGTCGAGAAAAAAAAAATAGACTTGAAGCGTAAATAAAAACGCTTCAGTCAGCTGAGACAGCCGTGCAAACAGCTGCTGCACAGATTAAAATGAGAGCATATCTGTAGAGTAAAAAACACTTCTGACACCCTCCAGTCATGCACGGAGTGGACGGGAAGGATTGATTTTTTTACCGTGTTGCAATTTAGGCGCATTTGCAGGGATACAGTGATTTGCGACCTTAAAAAGAAAGAGGGGCAGGGCTGTAAAGTGGGGGTGCAATGGCCCCTTGGCTCCCTTACTTCTGGCGCCCATGCGGTTGACTACAATCTTGTGACTGGCTGCCTTAGCGGTTTTGCCCCCTGAATGCACACGCACCCAGTAATGTTTGTGTACAAGAAACCCGTCTGTATCTCAGCTCTGAATGCCAGACCAAAGTTTTGAGTTACATACTTGTAGGATGATCCTTGAAAGGCCAACCATAGGAACTGCTTGTGTCTTAGCACAACAGAGACATAAAAGGCCTCAGTACGCTTTAAACAAACTAGGTTGCATGACGTGTCGTCCGACTACGCCTAGGGCAAGATTATGGAGAGGAATTAGTCTAAATATTGGTGTCAAATGCGTGATACCACGAATACCAACCAATTTGAACAAATGTAAAACAGTTTTACAAATAAATACTGTTACGAAAAGGTGAGTTTTCCAACAGAACTACTATATCAGAGACTGGGGTGTCAAAACTTCACACACAAGCAACCCGCAGGCTTCAACTCTGCAAGCTAGTCTGCATCCCATAGCTGCTGTTTACACACACAATCATTAATATGTGTGTGGACCTGAGGCAGCTCTGCTCTGTGAGGCCTGTATACAGTGTGTACGAGACTAGGAGCAGGGCAGAATGACTGCAGTGCAGCAGGAGAACGGTACAGGCATATTTTGGTTGTGTAGGAAGCGGAACACTTTCTATGCTATGAAGACAAATGTCAGTCAGAAAGGAAGACTCCCGTTCCATGGCACAGTGTCCTAGTGGTGCAGAGTCCTGCTGCAATCAAACACTGTAGTGTCGCTGTGTAGTGTTGCAGCACCATAGAGTCCTGAGACGTGCTGCAGAGAGGAGCAGGGACAAAGAGACAAAAGGGTTTATAGACAATGTGGTCTTATTTTGAGGAACACTAGCACGCTGGTTCACTTTATTACTGGCATTGTGTAGTTCATTGAACAGAGCTATGGAGGACGAAGCCTGCCAAAATAAAAAATAAACGCATCAATCACAAAGAAATAAATATGTCATTAAATGTAGCAAAAATAATATTAAAAATAAATGTAGCCATTAATTAATTGATAAAATGTGACATAATTGATATTTCTGTTTTTAATTTGCTTCTTTCTTTCTTTATTGCATTAATTCCCTTATTTATTTACTCTTCTGTTTAATTTTCCTGTTTGTTTATTCATGTATTTATTTTTATTACTTTTTGCATTTATTTATTTATTTTTGCATTTATTTTTATTTATTTTATATATTTTTTGAATATATATATATATCAAATCATAATCCTCATTGTTATTTCATTAGATGATGGTAATTATACTATCAGCTAGGGGTGTTAATATGACAGTGATATATTGACGTTTGAACTTCTACAGAGAGTGCCTTTAAAAACTCCGATGATGACGTGATGGATGGATGAGTTAAGCTTACATAGTTTTTTCTTTAAATTGTAGTGTGTAGACTCTCAGGTCATATGTTTCCTACAACTTGACAGAAAAAAGATTCTTGTAGGATGGATTGATTCAGCTGGCCTCTCCCTCTCTCTTCCTGTCTGCATCTGTTTGTTGATCTTTCTGTCTGTACTGTTTATTGATATCTCTGTTCAGCTGTTTCTCACTGTTTTTCTCTCTCAGTGGTTTTCTGACTTCTGTAACTCTGCATTTTTCTCTCTCTCCCTCTTGTCGATGTCTTTCTGTCAGACGGCCCAGGGTGGCGGCCATCGCACTTTACTGTACGGACACGCCGTCCTGCTGCGACACTCCTACAGTGGAATGGTCAGTGAACACACACACACACACTGCAGACACTACAACAAAAACTGGCAGATATGCCTTATGGTTACCATAGTTATGCATTCCAAAACTGAGCCAATGACTGAGCTGAAGAAGAGTATGTAACTGGGGATGTAATTATTACTCTGGTAGGGGTAGAGAATGACACACATACACTCTCCAGCCAAGAGAAATCAACCCCATGGAGTGATGCATCATAGAACTCTTGTTCTGGAGTTGGTAGGTGATCTAGTTGATCAGATGGATTAATAGAATGAATTGTGTTTCTCTGTTTAGTACCTGTGCTGCCTGTCCACCTCCCGCTCATCCACAGACAAACTGGCTTTTGATGTTGGACTGCAGGAAGACACCACAGGTAGGAGTTAAACACATGTCTTTCATTGGCGGGCTTTCTATTATCACATAGTTCCGCACAGTTCACTTGCCCGCAGCAGGCATTACTACATGTTGTGTATGGGTGGGAAAAAAGTATCCGTCAACCAAAACAAACTTCAGCCGGCCGCAGCGAGCTGACACAAGAAAGTAGAAAACGGCAGAGGGTCCACATATCCAGCGTGGTAAACACTACTCATCCAGTAAAGTATGGAAACACTTTGGGTTTCACACATTACTAGCAAAAACAGAGCTAGACATCACGGCTAAAGCTGCATGCTAACTCTGTCATGGACAGGAAATGTTATTGTATTGCCGTAACATGCGGTCGGCCGGCCGTCACTCTCATCTCCATGGTCAAATGGGCCGACGCTACAACTGTAGAGCACCCATATACTGACATTTATGTTAAATGCATTCAAACGGCCCCGATGGAGCTGATAATGGATGTATAAAGAGAACGGAGCTAACGGGAGAGTTAGAGACGGACTTGGAGAGGTTAGAGGAAGTATACACGTGTGACAACGTCCTGATTTCAAAATAAGGTGTTAACAAAGGGAACTGTACAGTATATGCAAAGTAGATATATGGAAATAAGTTTGATTGGATTATATTCACCAGAAGTATAAAACATTACATGTCCCTTTTAAATTAAAAAGAAACTACCACTAATTTGTGAGGGAAATGTTTTTTTGGTTGCTGGAAAAAAAAATCTAATTAATGACAATGACTGACATATTTGACTTTAGGACATCTCTGACTACATACATGCTGAAAATCAAACATATTTACTGTATTTATTTTGATATTTTCCAATGTTTAAGTCCCTTGAAGTGTATGATTCAACTTTTTCCCATGGTTTAGTGTTAAAAAAGTTAACAAACTTTGCAATAAATCGTAATATTGAATCACAATACTTGTAGAATCGTAAAATTGCAATACGTATCGAATCGGCACACAAGTATCATGATAATATCGAATCGAGACATAGATGTATCGTCCTCGCCCTACTGCTGTGTAGCCAAATTTGCAGAACTGTATCTTAAATGTTCTATAAACGGGATTCAGAGCATTAATATAGCAGCTAACAACTATTTTCTATGTAAAGAGATATTGGAGTAATGTCTACCTTAGCAGGGAATGAAGTCACTCCATCTCTTAGTGTATGTGAGTCTCTCTGTTGTGCCCATTCTCTTTCTACATGCATGATTGTGCCCCACTGGGTAGCTCTTAGAGTGGCCATCCGTGCGGTGTAAGGTCGGACAGTCCCATTTTGAAACACAGTGTCAATCTACCGGCGCAGCCTTAAGCTCATTTGTCCTCCTTTTGAGATCATCCTTATGTTATACTTTACTTTAAAAAAAAAAATCACTTTGGAACAAAGTCAGAACAATAAGCCCCCGCAAAGTACACTGTCTGCCCTGTTTTTGTTCTTGACCTGCTTCTGTGCAAATTACAGTACAAGCAGAACAGCTGCAAGACAAATGTAGGCTGCTGAAGTGGTACACAGGCTGAGGTGATTGGTAGTGTTACAAGACTTTATGTTGCTACGAGAGTCTGTGAGTCATGGACACATTTTTGCTATCTTTTCTGACCTATTATTTGCTTTGGTGTGTGTTTTCTTACTTTGTGTGTGTGTGTTTGTGTGTAGGCGAGGCATGCTGGTGGACCATCCATCCAGCATCAAAGCAGCGGTCGGAGGGTGAGAAGGTCAGAGTGGGAGACGATCTCATCCTGGTCAGCGTCTCGTCTGAGAGATACTTGGTCAGTAGCAGCTGTGTGAGGAGAGGGGGTCTCAAATCTTACTACCACTTACACTTTCATTATTTCCTCCTTCTTTCCTTCTCTTCTTAACCTTCATTCCTTCTTAGTAAGACCGTCTCACCATGAACAAAAATGAACAAAACTTACTAAAGAAAAAAGTTAAAGACAACTAATCATATGCATACACGTACACAGCAGCTCATGGGCTCTTCACACATATGTATGAACTATGGACTGTGCCACACTCAAGAGCCACATTAGAGCCTTCTCTATATGGGTATGGAGGACAGAACTTGCCAAAATCAAAAATAAATGAATAAATAAATGACTCAATAAATAAATAATTGTCATTAAATATAGCAAAAATAATTAAAAAATAAATGTAGTCATTAATTAATTGATAAAATGTCACATAAATTGATATTCTGTCTTAAATTGCTTTTTAAATATTTATCTTTGTATTAATTCCCTTATTTATTTACTCTTCTGTTTAATTTTACTTTAATTTATGTATTTATTTGTATACATTTTTAAATGCATTTATTTATTTTTGCATTTATTTCTAATTGATTTATTTATTTTTGCACTTATTTTTTATTTATTTTATTTTTTTCTTTAAATTTGTGTATTTATTTATGCATTTAAATATTTATTTATGCACGCTTTTCACCCCTTATTGATTTCCCCAAACTCATTTATCTGTATTCCTTTCTTTATACATTTCTTTACACAATTCTTCTTACATGAATAAACAAACAGGAAAATTAAACAGAAGAGTAAATAAATAAGGGAATTAATGTAATTAAGAAAGAAAGAAGCAAATTAAAACAGAAATATCAATTTATGTCACATTTTGTAAATTAATTAATGGATACATTTATTTTTAATATTTTGCTACATTTAATGACATTTATTTATTTATCGAGTCATTTATTTAGTTATTAATTTTTTTTTAAATTATTTTGGCAGGTTCCATCCTCCATATATGGGTACCTCTCCATAGACCTTCTGTTTATGGACCAAATCAATCATAAGACACATGCTTTTCCTCTCTTAACAGTTCAGGGATTTGATTGGTCTAAAACCATATGGTCATATACTAAACTGTAGCCACATATATGCTAACATACTACTGGCTGCTGCTGGCGTTTCGGCCACACTCATCTAATTGAAATATGTTTGTAAAGTGTTGTATGACGACCCTGATGAAGGACACAAGCCAAAAGTGTCTGCCTCACAATGAAGTTGAGACACTCAACAGGTAAATAGGGTTCAAATTGAATTAATAGATACCACCATGAAAATTCCCCGTATTTTTTGTATTACAAGTTTACTGAAATGTTACGTTTAAATATGCAATTTATCAGATCTCTAAGACCTGGAAACACCTCAGGCAGTTTAGCCACATACAGTATCTATACATATGGCTTCCTCCATTTCTTTTTCCTGACTGTCCATCTTTTGATCACTGACTGTATAGAATACAAAACAGTAGAAGACTGTAAGCACTGCTGACCACATACTGACTGAAAGTGTCAGACCAATTGCATGGTCTGATGCACTGGGAGCTCTGGTGTTTTTCACGACTAGACCAGGCCTACCTTCTGAATCGCTAAATACAGGACCATCCTTTAGTATTTGTGTGTATTTCAGTCTAGTGTGTCAGTAATTTATTTATTTGTATTTGGCTCCTGTGTCTCTCTCCCTGCAGCATCTGTCCTACGGTAATGGCAGTCTCCATGTAGACGCAGCCTTCCAGCAGACACTGTGGAGTGTGGCTCCCATCTGTTCTGGCAGTGAAGTAGCACAAGGTACACCTGTCTGTCTATATGTCACTTTGTTTCTCTCTGTTTTTCTTTCTTTCTTGCTTGCTTGCTACTTGTAGTGTGTTTTTTTTTGCTATCTTACCTTCTTGCTTTTGTACATTCTTTTATTGTGGCTTCTTGTTTTTGCACACATTTACAGTACTTGTGAAGTTGTATTCAAATTTCTGGACACATTGGATTGTTTACACATGAAGTAATGATATTTGGAAGACAACTGTTGATCCAGTAGTGTTTTCATGTGAAGTTAGAACTAACAGTAGTACTGTGAATCATCTTGTAAACAGTATGTACTATATGCCAATCATTCTGGAGCTTTTTCACCGCCATTCACAGTTTTAATCCAATGTTTTGCAGATGTGAGCAGCTCCTCTTTTTCCTTTGTGTAATGAATTGTGGGACAGTAGAGTTGAGTGCTGCATATTAGAATATTTCATTTAGTCACTTTTCCAGTGTGAACACACTACAGAGTCAAAACCTGCGTAGGGCTCCAGAGTTCGACCAAAAATCTGTCCAGTGCGACTAAACATTTAGGTGCACTGGTGCGCCTGACATTTAGCAGGTCTGTCTCTGTATGTGTTTATCTGTAAAACTGTGTCCTGTTCTCCTCCTGGGACATCACAACCATAAAACATACTGGTAATTCAAAATGAAGACAACTGTTGATTGTTTTTATGTCAAGAAACATGCTGCAGTACCCGTTACACCTGTCCCTGGGCCCTGAAAGGCCCAGCCCAGACCGACATCATCGGTGGGAAGTGGGAAGGGCAAAAATGTAATAACACAATGCGACTTTACCGCTAATTTCTTCTCTGCTCTGATGATCGCCAAACAGCTGATCTGCTCTGAGCGCATCTCTCTCTCTCTGTCACTTGATCACACAGTGGCAACACACACATTACATTACACTACTATTATACCAACGTAATATGTAAACATGTGGATACCTGAAGGTACTGTAGGTAAACTGGGATGTAAACTCTCTAAATGTTTGCCAGATAATGCCACATTGCAAACAACAAATCTGTGTTGAAATCAGCAGGAGAGTGAGTTAACAGGAGGTGCCATTCATTTACATTATGGTGCGTTCAGGCTCTATTCAGTAACATGAGTGTTGGGTGAAGGTAAAATGTTCAAATGTAATCTTGTAAAATGCATTTTTTTGCGATAAACCTGAATAAATACAGATGTTTTCACAGCAATATAAAATAGATAATAGAGAGGGAATTATGACCTGTGCAACTTACTAACAACAAAAAAACAGTATGCAAACAGTAATAAAGGAGTGAAAGTTGAAATACATGGGTCATTGTTTTCCTTTTTTTTTTTTTTTTTTTTTTACCGTGGTATCGAATTGGTATTGAGAATCATGGAATTGCACTAGTATTGGTATTGACTACTAAATTTGGTCTTCATGTGGGCAGTCCCCTCTGCTGGTCTTTATATATCTGAACAGGTGGGTTTCAGAAGTGCTAATCCATGTCATAATTGCTACCATAACTGATCCCTGCTGCCCTCTTCCCACATCAGCAAAGTCAGGTTCATCACAATGCTCAAAAGAGTTTCTAAATTCGTAGGCTTATGTACTAATTCTGTTGCTTTTATGCAAATATCTCTGTAGTATGACTAATGTGTTGAGTCCCACAGTCCGTTCAGTCTGTCCTTCATTCTCTCTTTCTCCAATGTCATCCCCCCCTGTTCTCCCTTTTTTTGCGTTCTCTCTGCAGGTTTCCTTATTGGAGGGGACGTCCTGCGCCTCCTTCACGGTCACATGGACGAGTGTCTGACCGTTCCGTCTGGGGAGCATGGGGACGAGCAGAGGAGGTATTGTGCACTGATACTTAAAACGGGACTGATATATGGGCCCAAGAAAGTCATTTATTTAACAAAATTGTAACTGGAAGTAGTTTACCTGCACAGTTCTAAATGTAATGTCAAAGTCACCTCGGCTTCAAGTCCGGCTCTTCTTCACCCTCGAGTTTTTAACCATACAGTATTCTTTTTTTTTTTTTTATGGAAATCACCATTGCCTTCAGGGAGAGGAAGTAGCAACTCTCATTACAGATTGAGCTCTCTGCTGTGACTGAGACAGGGAGGACTATTAATAATTATAGTTTTAAGATGTTCCCAAAGGGGACAGCCATGTTGTTAAACAGCGGCGATGAGAGGGACTGTCTTCTCTTCCCGACTGTCTGCTGAGGATTGTCTCTGAGTCATCGGGGTAGTTTAGCATATCTACAGTAGACATACGAAGCCATATACAACTGGAGTTGCATACTGGGTTTATACAGTATGTGGAGTGAATATATAATTACTTTTTGATGGTGTGATTGTGTCATTTTTTACCCCCAGGACAGTGCACTATGAGGGGGGAGCAGTGTCCAGTCATGCCAGGTCCCTGTGGAGGCTTGAGACATTGCGGGTTGTGTAAGTACAACACACACACTGTCCACACATGCAAGAAACATGTGGCTTCATATATACAGTATACAGTACACCAGCAGACTGACATGCACCTCCACCACACACATAATGATTGATAAAGGTTTGTGAATAGATCTTACATGTGTGGTCAGTTTGTTGTCTTCTGTCAGGCTGCTTGTAAGCCACTAGCTGGGGATTCCTCACAGAGTCTAGCATGGGTCGGTAGCATTTACCGTAAGGCCTGCTGTGGGCAGCCGAGTGGAACATGTTAAAAATATTACAACTTTTACTCACACTGTGTGCGTCAACAGCCTTTAAGTGGCTTCAATAGTTGCTAAGTAACAGCAGAATCAGGAGCTGACAGTAAGTTTTTCGACATGGTAACCAGGTTGGTACTGTAACCAGGCAGCAGCTCCCTGGTTGCACAAGTTGACCGAATGGTTGCCATATTTGAACCATTTCAGGTAAATCTGGAGTGATAATGCTCTCCTGTAATTATACTCCAGATGAAAAGTGATATTGAAAATTGGTCAAACATGTGTAACATAACATTTGGTTTTCTGTCAGACACATAAACGTTGTTAACATAAAGTGGATTTCACTAAAAGCAATAAGCTCAAAATCACTGATTAGTCAAGATAGAACTAACAAGGACACGCAAGTCATAGTCAAGTCAGCACACTGACTGTTGTTGCCTGTTGGGCTGCAGTTTGCCATGTTATTATTTGAGCATATTTTTTATGCTAAATGCAGTACCTGTGAGGGTTTCTGGGCAATATTTGTCATTGTTTTGTGTTGCTAATTAATTTCCAATAATAGATATATACATACATTTGCATAAAGCAGCAAATTTGTCCACTCCCATGTTGATAAGAGTATTAAATACTTGACAAATCTCCCTTTAAGGTACATTTTGAACAGATAAATTATGTGTGATTAATTTGATTAATTGTGATTAACTATGGACAATCATGTGATTAAACACAATTCAAAATTTCAATCGTTTGAAACCCTAATTCATATAGCAGTTAGACCTGCTTTATAATCCAAAAAGACATGTAAATCTCCCTTTCTATAATATGGGACCTTTAAAGTTGGCAAAAACCAATCTTGTAGCTATTATTCAGTGAGAGTTGAATAATAGTTGCAGCACAGGGGGGGTCACAACACACAAAGAAGTCAGTTCACCAAAATAAAACAAAATCATAAAGAAGGTAAGCATAGACTAGCCACGTCCTGCAACTGTTTGACCCTGTGTCCCTGTGGACACAGGGTCAAACAGTTATGTTGGCTTTATCAAAAGCTCAAAATACACCTGCCAACACATTTAAGATGAGTTACATGCTGTACGATTTCTTGGTGGACATCAAGTCGGGCTGTGCAAAGCTTCCTTGAGTCTTCTCATCACAGTGAGGTTGCCAGGTTTGGTACCATTGTCCCTGTACAGAAACCAAAACCTGTGCTCACCAAATGTGTCTGGCAACACATGCTATAGCTGAACATGCTATAACTGTTGTCTTTAACATTGCTCTTACATTTCTGATTGTGTATGCAATAAAGAAACAGGATGCAAGGTGGTAATCGGAGAGCTTTAGAGATGTCGGTAGTTGCCCCCTGCTTCTAGTTGTGGAAGAAATATTTTATTGAAGAACATGTTTACTTCAAAAAGCTGAAGTCTGGCTGCTTTGCTGCATCTGTGCTGTGAACACATCAGTGACTTGACTGCACAGAAGGACTATGTGCTGGGATGAAGGAACATTAGCCTTCAGGCTTCTAATTTAGCTTCTGCAACACATCTTTTAACCCTTCCCTGCCTGATTTTGTACCCTTTTTATTTAGTATTCTTGGTGTCTATGTGTACTTTTAGTACTGATGTCTCTGTCTGTGTTTGTGTCCAGGTGGAGTGGGAGTCATATCCGCTGGGGTCAGCCGTTCAGACTGAGACATGTGACCACAGGGAAGTATCTGAGTCTGATCGAAGACAAATCTCTGCTGCTGATGGACAAAGAGAAAGCTGATGTCAAGTCCACAGCCTTCTGCTTCAGATCCTCCAAGGTACAGAGACAACAACATCTGCGAGCAACACTGTCTGTGAATTGGCTTCATAATGGAAGGAAATGCCTCATAAGTTCCAAGTACAATCAAACGTCATTTTGCATAAATAGGTTGCGAGGCGTTACAATATCAACATCACGGTTCTCTCTGTAACCATAATGAATGCAGATTGTGGTCTGGCCGTGATGTATTTATAACTGCTCATTGTCTGCCTGTCTGCTCACGATAGATTGATTTCTCTGAGTTCACTCACTGTCAGTAAGGATCACAATGAGAATACCTTCAGTAAATACAAAGCACTTTCATTAACACAGTTCCAAAGTGCTACATGGAGTGAAAAAACAAAGTGAAATAATAAAATAAGATGTGCTAAAATGATGAGACCAATTACAGTAAAACAATAAAGAACAAAACAACTAGGGCTGTCAATAAACTATTTCATCTTGATTAATTGTATAATCGTCCATAATCATGATTAATTGCAAATTAATCGCACATTTTTATCTGTTCAAAATGTACCTTAAAGGGAGATTTGTCAAGTATTTAATACTCAAATATGCTGCTTTATGCAAATATATGTATATATTTATTATTAGAAATCAATTAATAACTCAAAACAATGAAAAATATTGTCCAGAAATATAGAAAACAATATGCTCAAATGCTCAAATCATAACATGGCAGACTGCAGCCCAACAGGCAACAACAGCTGTCAGTGTGTCAGTGTGCTGACTTGACTATGACTTGCCCCAAACTGCATGTGATAAATATCATAAAGGCATGTCTGTAAAGGGGAGACTTGTGGGTACCCATAGAACCCATTTTCATTCTCATATCTTGAGGTCAGAGGTCAAGGGACCAGAAATTTAGCACGAGAAAATGTTTTGCAAATTCTGCACAGTTATTTGACTTGATGGCATAACCTAGAAACACACGGTCCTGGTTCAAAATAGCTAGAATCTTAAACCATGAAATGATCCTTTAAAGCAGCCCTGTGCCTGTCATGTAACATTGTCATGTATTGATTACAGTATTCCGTTTTTTTTCCCCCTTCCTATCTCTCTCCTTCAGGAAAAGTTGGACCCTGGCGTGAGGAAGGAGGTGGACGGGATGGGTGTTCCTGACATTAAGTATGGCGACTCTGTGTGTTACATCCAACATGTTGACACCTACCTGTGGCTCACATACCAGACTATTGATGCCAAGTGTGCACGCATGGGTGGAGTACAGAGAAAGGTAGCTTTCTGCATTAAACTATTCTACACCTTTTTTAAAAAGTTTTATCACCTGTCTCTTTTCTTGTAACTAAAGTCTGTGTTGAGGTTGCTGTTTACCAAGGAGTTGACAAGAAGTTAACACTAGAGCTTATGACCCTTTATTAACATTAGGGTAAACTTTAGGTGCACCTGTTATATGGTAAAGAAACAAAGAAGAAGGCCCAAACATCTGAATGGAGCTAATGTCAGGAAGTTAAAGGAGGAAGACGCACCTGAGCGAACAGTGAAGCAGCTCACATCTGTTAAATGTAGAATTTCAGTCATGCCAAAGGTGAAATAAAGCATGACTGCGCATTTTAGACGGACTGATTGAAGCTACTACGAGGAACATTCATTTTGTGTCGATTTTGGCGGTCTCCCTGTGGACAAAACCAGACTCCCTTTAGAAAACCTCTCATTTTACTGCAGCAGGGTCTGACAGTCTGTCCGGCTTTGTTGTGGTTCTGGTTCCCCCGTGCCTCCCTTCCCTCTAGTGGGCCTGGCCTGGGCCTCCAGCAGCGTGGGGTCGGTGTTGGTTCCCAGTGGGGACCGCCGGAGCAGTGAGCTCTCCACGGCTCAGACGGCAGGTCAAAGGCAGATCTCGAACAAAATCCTCAGTTTGAATAAAGTGATTCAGTGTACTACACGAGTTAGTCTTTTTATATTAAATCAACTTTCTTTAATATACAGTAGCTCGTCAGTTACATAACTAAAGTGACATCTTGATGGATTCGCCAATCGAATGCAGATACGTAATATGATCTTTTTTTTGTTACGACTTAATTAATTTACTATAATAGTTAATTTGTTATTGTGGTTAAATAAATGTAATTTATGGTGTTAGATTGCTGATCGATAGATTAGATTAGATTGTTGTTAATACAGGTGCGTGCCTCCCTTTGTGTGCATCAAGCGAGAGAGCAAATAGGTTTTTGACCACAGTGAAAATGTTGTTTTTCAAAAGGCTAAACGCCAACGAATATGGATTGAAGCAGAATATTTAGTAAGATTTTGCTTCTAAGTAGCAAAAAACATATTTTTTTAAAATAGTTTTATATCCAGACTTTTGTATAACTTATCCAGTAAATGTGTTATTATCTTGGTTTTAGTTATACATGAGCAAATCTAATTTTGACAACCTCAGAGCAGACAAATCCTGGCGCACCCCCTGTGATCTCTGGCGCCCCCCTAAGGGGGTCCCAGACCCTAGGTTGGGAACCACTGATATAGAGGCATCAGTATTAATTTGAGATGGTTTCCTTACTTATTAAAAGTTCCTCCTAGTAAATTTAAATTGGTTCTATTGTTGCAAAATAAAGCCAATATGTCTTTTGAAAATGCTGTTATTGGATTAGTGTTTTTCAAAACCTTACTTCTTATTTCAGGCCATCATGCACCATGAGGGTCACATGGACGACGGGCTGACGCTGTCTCGGTCACAACATGAGGAGAGTCGCACTGCCAGAGTCATCCGCAGTACTGTGTTTTTGTTCAACCTCTTCATCAGGTGGATTACCACACACACACACACACTTAGATATGTAATACACACCACATAGAAGGCAAGAGATACCATAGCAAAGGAGGGTAATAAGACACTGGCAGAGGAGGGGTCTGCTGCCAAATGTATCAGGTTGGATTAAACACCAGCAAATTATGCTGCTGCAAAAATGACAGTTTGAGATTGCCAGGGATTTATCGCAGCAGGTAGTGATGCACTTCTGAAAAGGGCTTATTTGCACATGAACGTTCTCCACAATGAATCCAAGCAGCTGTGAGAAATTCAACAGGAACATGATGATTCTTGAAATCACACAACTGGTCAGCTACACCACTGTCCTGTATGCACATGAATGATATGCAAGCAACAAAGCAAGCTGCGAATCCCCTTGCATGCTAGAAAAATCCTGTTAATGCAGCGATCATGTGGCAGCATAATGTGACTGTACCTGTGAAGAAACAAGCTTTTTATTTTTTGTTTCCCTCATATGGTAGCAAAATTGCAGCTCAGGGGAAAAGCTGTCTCCTCTGGAGTGAACACAAGGCAAGATACTGATAGCCATCTAATTGAAAGCAAATATCCCGCCCTTAATGTACCCAGTATATGTGAAGCAGCAAGCATGCTGCATTCTGCTTTAATGTCCTTTTGATATGAAGAGAGAACTGGAACTGGCTCCTTCAGTGAAAATGTGTCAGGATCCTGCAGAGTAGCTTGATACAAGGGAAGAATTCTTCACTGTGTAGCTTATTTATGTAAAGCTGCAAGCAGCTGTGTTCCTGCTTGAAGTCTCAGCACTGTATCAGCTCTTATTAGGAACAAGCATTTTTGCATTTGCAAGCCCAGTCAGTAGGGGTGGGAAAAATAATCAATTCACCTATGTGAAGAGGACACAGAGTAAACATGTCTTTGTCACTCTTGTAATTTCTTTTGTGGAACAATATAGAAGTACTACAGCAGCATAGATCAGAAGAGTAACAGTGAAGAACGTATGACGTTATAAAGACAGTGATTGACGTCCTCTGCTCTTTATGCTCCAGGGGTCTGGACACTCTAAGGAAAAAGGGGAAGAGCTCCACTCTTGAACTCCCAATAGATTCGGTCAGTCTGAGTCTGCAGGATCTGATCGGCTACTTCCAACCACCCGGAGATCACCTGGAACATGAAGACAAGCAGAACCGACTGAGAGCTCTGAAGAACCGGCAGAACCTCTTTCAGGAAGAGGTAGGGGCATGTGTGTGTGTGTGTGTGTTGTTAACCTAAATACTCATGAATTAGTATGAAGGGGGGATTTCATAATCTGTTTCATAATGTTCCAAATTAACATTTCACTGTAATACACTCAAAGTAAAATCTAAAATTAAAGGATTGTGCCAACATAAGTCCCTTATGGACATTTAAAGGGGAAGTCACATAAGATGGCTTGGATCTATGTATTCACTGTGTAAATGCTACCTCTAAGCAGCAGCGGAAGAAGTACTAAGATCTTTTACTCAAGTAAAAGTAATACCACAGTGTAAAATACTCACTTACAAGTAAAAGTCCTACTTAAATAAAAGTAGAAAAATATTAGCATCAAAAGTACTAATTTTGCAGAATTGTCCATTTCAGAATAACACATATTATATTACTGGATTATAATTATTGATGCATAAATGTGTTCATCACTTTAATGTTGCAGCTGGTAAAGGTGTGGCTAATTCTCATTACTTTATGCACTGCTGGTTAGCTTAATCTATAATAATATATAATGATATATTAGTTGATTTGTATGTATTCATATTGATTATTAATCTGAATCTACAAAGTAACTAATAACTTAAGCTGTCAGATAAATGTAATGGAGTAAAAAGTTGCCTCTGTGGTGGAGTGGAGTTTAAATATAAAGTAGCAGAAAATGGAAATACTCAAGTTAAGTAAAGTACTGTGGAATTGTACTGAAGTACAGTGCTTGAGTAAATGCACTTAGTTACATTCCACCACTGCCTCTAGTAAGCAATATAATTTGCTCCATGTATTGTTAAAATAGAAAATAATAAAAATGTCTCACTGTTTAATTTGGACTTTTTCAAGACTGCAACAATTTGGCCTTCGCAGTGTTAACAGTTAAAGCCTACTGCTATGCACCATCTGTCTCTCTTGTCCACCTCATTTCAATATAATGATCTGAATCCAGCTGAATAAACCAGTGAAACCAACACCTCTGTGTCTGTAGGGAATGATCAGCCTGGTGTTGGAGTGTATTGATCGTCTTCACGTCTACAGCAGTGCAGCTCATTTTGCTGAGGCAGTAGGAAGGGAGGCAGGAGAGGCCTGGAGCTCCATCCTCAACTCCCTCTACCAACTACTGGGTATACACACGCACACATAAACTAGTTACTATATATGATTACAACAAATTCTATTATCTTAAAGCAGATTGTACAAGGGGCGTTACGGAAAGTAATCAAATTTGATTAAATTCATATTGTTTAAAGAGATGAAAATTGCCTCGGTGGAAATATTATGTTAAAAAAACACAAATGTTGCAACATGTATGTAGAAATAGTAAGAAAAGCTGTGTCTACAGTATTGTGGGTTACCATTATCACATAAAAGTAGCACCTCTGAAGTCACGTCTGTCCTCTTCTGTCTCCTCCCAGCTGCACTGATCAGAGGGAACAGGAAGAACTGTGCTCAGTTTTCCGGTTCATTGGACTGGCTGATTAGCAGACTGGAGAGACTGGAGGCCTCTTCTGGTAGGTCAACTGGTCTTTAAACGGGATAGTCACAATATGCAGTTGATCATCAGAAAGTGATCATGTTGAAATCAGACGGTCCATTTTCTGTTTTTCTCAAAAAGCAACAGCAGGTGAAAGAACTCTGGTCGTTAGTTTGAATATTTTCAAAAGAAATCCAAACCAAATCTTTCTTGATTAGTTTTTATAATTCTGATGAAGAAAAGTTGAGATAATCCATCTTCATCTGCAGTGCAAACTGTAATTTTCCAGTCACAGAAGTGCAGAGTTGGCTAACCTTCATCTCCGCTGTTATTGGATTTTTTTTTTTTGGTTAGCTGATTGGATCCTTATCTGCTCGTTCTCCTTCAAATGCCTGCTTTTATAAGTCCATTATCTACGGAAGCCCTGAGCGGCAAAGTGATTTATTTCTTTTTTTTGCGGCATTGTTTATCTCATACATACGAGTTATGTCATACGTATTCGTTTTTTTCTCATACGTCCGAGTTATTATATCATATGTTGGAGTTATTATCTCATATGTACAAATTATTATATCATACATACAAGTTATTATCTCATGCGTACGAGTTATGTCATATATGCAAGTTATTATCGCATACGTATGAGTTATTATATCATACATATGAGTTATCTCATACGTACAAGCTATTATGTCATACGTACAAGTTATTATCTCATATGAATGAGTTATCTCATACGTTCGAGTTATTATGTCATACCTGTGAGTTATTATGTCATATGTATGAGTTATTATCTCATGCGTACAAGTTATCTCATACGTATGAGTTATTGTCTAATACGTACGGGTTATTATCTCATACGTACGAGTGAGTTATTATCTCCTACTTATGAGTTATTATCTAATACGTACAGGTTAATATGTCATACATACAGGTTATTATCTCATCCGTATGAGATAAACTTTTTTTTAGCCTGAACTAAATCAATAGGACTCTTTGCGTTTATTTGGCAAAGGCAAACTTGCTCTGAAAATACACACAATCCCTGTAATTAGAAAGATTCATCACCTGTAATCAGTCAGCCTTGCCTCCTAATGTTTCACACCCTCTTTCCCCCAGTTGATTTGGAATATAACCAGGGAAGAATGCCATAATAATAATAATAATGACATAATACTTGTACATAAATCTATCATTGTATTTTTCCAAATGCCAACACAGTGAAGCGTACAGCTGACTGATTGTGAGCAGGTCTCAGTGACTCAGGAGTCAATAAAATGCTTTGTGAATTACTCTTAGAACAAAAACGTAGGAGTCTTTTAGCCTTAGGATGATTTGTGAATACGAGCCCTGCTTTTGAATGCTTTCTGTATACATGCAGTCATTCTTACTATTCCTATTTTGTATTTCTAGGTATACTAGAGGTGCTTCACTGTGTGCTGGTGGAGAGTCCTGAGGCACTGAACATAATCAAAGAGGGACACATCAAATCCATTATATCTCTGCTAGACAAGCATGGACGCAACTACAAGGTAGAGGCACTTACTTTTATTCTTATAGATAAACATAGACATGTGCACAAGCTTCCATTATACACTTTTAAAATCAGCTTAATGTGCAAATAATCCACATGGATAATTGTATGTGGAGTGAAAAGGCTTCCAGGAATGTGTGTGCAGAACCTGAGGCAGCTGAGGTGCACAGTGCTGGATGAATCAAGCCAGCCAGTAGCAGTGATTCAAAAATGCAGGCATATGTCTCAACTTATCTTTGTTTGAAATCCCTCGAGTGGAATACATTGTAATAAATTCCTGGAGGCACTCAACTGAGCAGGGTGAGATAACCACAAGACATTTCTCAAGGCAAAGAAACAGAGCTGTAGCCATGGGAGGATTATGAGACAATGGGCTCCTGGGTACAGACATGCAAAAGGCCCCATCACCTCTCCTACCTATGAAAAGACACACAGACTTTATAGTTTAGCCTCTTTTTATCGTTGTTCTGTGTCTCTTTGGAGTCGTTACGTATCTCTCTGTGGTTTTGTCTTTCTTGGTACAGTAGTTGTTTTGGTCTTTTTGTAGTTATTTTTTTGTCTGTGGTTATTTTTCCCCTTTTTGTAGTTGTTTTGAGTCTCTCTGAGGTCATTTTGAGTCTCTCTGTAGTTGCTTTGTGTCTCTTTGTGTCTCTTTACAGCTGTTTTGCATCTCTTTGTAGTTGTTTGTGTCTCTTTGTAGTTGTTTTATGTCTCTGTAATCATTTTGTGTCTCTTTGTGGTTGTTTTGTGTCTCTGTAGTAATTTTGTGTCTCTTTGTAGTAATTTTGAGTCTCTTTTTAGTAATTTTGTGTCTCTTTGTGGTTGTTTTGAGTCTTTTTGTAGTCATTTTGAGTCTCTTTGTGGTTGTTTTGAGTCTCTGTAGTCATTTTGTGTCTCTTTGTGGTTGTTTTGTGTCTCTGTAGTAATTTTGTGTATCTTTTGTAGTCATTTTGAGTCTCTTTCTAGTAATTTTGTGTCTCTTTGTGGTTGTTTTGAGTCTCTTTGTAGTCATTTTGTGTCTCTTTGTGGTTGTTTTGAGTCTCTTTGTGGTTGTTTTGAGTCTCTTTGTAGTCATTTTGTGTCTCTTTGTGGTTGTTTTGAGTCTCTTTGTAGTCATTTTGTGTCTCTTTGTGGTTGTTTTGTGTCTCTTTGTGGTTGTTTTGAGTCTCTGTAGTGATTTTGAGTCTCTTTGTAGTCATTTTGTGTCTCTTTGTGGTTGTTTTGAGTCTGTAGTAATTTTGTGTCTCTCTTTAGTCATTTTGTGTCTCTTTGTTGTCATTTTGAGTCTCTGCAGTAATTCTGTGTCTCTTTGTGGTCGTTTTGAGTCTCTTTGTAGTCATTTTGTGTCTCTTTGTGGTTGTTTTGAGTCTCTTTGTAGTCATTTTGTGTCTCTTTGTGGTTGTTATGTCCCTTTTCATAGCCAAGTGTAAGTCTCTCTGTGTCTCACTGCAGCTGTTTTGCATCTCTTTGTAGTTGTTTTGGTCTTTTTGTGGTCTCTTTGAGTCTATTTTTAGTTGTTTTATGTTTCTTTGAGGTCATTTTGAGCCTGCGCCCGGTAGGCCCGTTCCCACAGTCCATCCATGCCTGTATCCTGTCCAATCAAATCTATCAAGAATCCTGCAGTTCTTTGTGTCAGTATTATGTCTGTTCACACTGTAACAATAATATATTTGCAACACTGACATATTATCTGCAATGTGTGCTACCGTCTAGGTTCTAGATGTGTTGTGTTCACTGTGTGTGTGTCACGGCGTGGCAGTGCGCTCCAACCAGCACCTGATCTGTGACAACCTGCTGCCAGGAAGAGATCTGTTACTGCAGACCCGCCTGATCAACCACGTAAGCAGGTATACACACACGCATTTCATTTCATTTCATTTATGGTGTTTCGCAGAATTGGAAAAATGACATTGAATGCACAGAAGTTGTCATTCTAACCCATTGTTGGAAGGTCATTTTCAGATTTCGGATCATTGACAGCCTCTCTTCTGCTTCATCTTCCCAACAGCATGCGTCCCAACATCTTCCTGGGAGTCAGTGACGGCTCTGCTCAGTACAGGAAGTGGTACTACGAGCTGATCGTGGATCAGGCGCTGCCGTTCGTCACAGCGGAGGCTTCTCACCTCAGGGTGGGCTGGGCCAACACCATTGGCTATGCGCCCTACCCCAGCGGGGGAGAGGGGTGGGGTGGCAATGGGGTGGGTGATGACCTCTACTCCTACGGCTTTGATGGACTCCACCTCTGGTCAGGTGAGGTGTGTGTGTGTGTGTGTGTGTGTATTCCTGTACTACATAGTGAGGACCGAAACAAGTTTTTAACCAACGGAGTGGGGATGTTTTTGGAAAGTGAGGACATTTTGGCTGGTCCTCACTTCTGCAAAGGCCTTAGGGTTAAGACTTGGTTTTAAGGTTCAGGTAGGGCTGCACAGTTAATCAAATATTAATCACGATCACGATTTTGGCTTGCCTCAATTAAATGAACATGATCGACTATGATATTGACGTTTAAAATACGTGCTCCGCTCATAGAAATCAAGTTACATAAATCAAGCATTTCCTAAACTAACAGCTTGAGATGCAACAGCATAACGGAGGTTCCATTGAATTACAGTATGGTGCGTTCAGGCTCTGCTCAGAAAAATGAGTATTGACCGAAGGTAAATTATAACGTTATCATGATGCATTCAAATGTAATCTCGTAAAATGTAGTTTTTGGTCGAGAAACTTTAATAAATCCAGTTGTTAGAAGGAGATGTTTTCACAGCGATATAAAATAGATAACAGAGAGGAAATTATGTTATTGTTTACCTTCCTAACGCTAGCTCTAAGCCACTCATAATATATATTTAGAACTACTAATGCCAAGATTTTTTTTTTTTTTATCAAAGCAAATATTTAAATAAAAATATGATCAGTTGATTTATTTATCATTTGAATTGTGTGATTTTATGCAAATAACCACTATAGATGACAATAACAAAGTTAAGGCATCAAAAGCGTCAAAAAACATTTCGAATTTTTGAGGGTTGGAATGTAGCACAACATGGAAGTGAAAGCAGTGCTCTGTTTATTTAAATGTGAAATTGCAATAGAAATATTTTGTTACTCTACACATTTTCAAATAATAAGACAACATACCATGAAAATCATTCACTGCATATGCTTTCATGTTATTGATTCACACAAACAAACTAGAAGAACTCAGATGAAATGACCTTGATGATGAATATGGAGTCAGATTGTTGCAGATGGCAGATTCAAAATTCAGATGCTCCCATGTTGCAGACTAAAAGTTAAACTCTGTCTTCCCTGTGCAGGCTGCATCGAGCGGACTGTTAGCTCACCCAATCAGCATCTTCTGAGAGCGGAGGATGTGGTGAGTTGCTGCCTGGACCTCAGTGTGCCCAGCATCTCCTTCAGGATCAACGGCCAGCCGGTCCAAGGCATGTTCGAGAACTTCAACTCTGACGGCCTCTTCTTCCCCGTGGCCAGCTTCTCTGCAGGAGTCAAGTCAGTGAAAATGCAGTCATTGTCTGGTGGTTGTGCAGACTGTTACCTTTAACGTTTGGCAAAGTAAATAAATGTATTTTCTCCATGTTGAAGTCATACCTGTAAACCATAATCTGTCCTCCTCCTGTCCCACTGCAGGGTGCGTTTCCTCCTCGGGGGTCGTCATGGGGAGTTTAAGTTCCTCCCTCCTCCAGGTTACGCTCCTTGCTATGAGGCGGTGTTGCCCAGGGAGAAGCTGAAGCTGGAGACCAGTCAGGACCAGACTGCAGCCAGAGACCTGCTGGGACCCACCGTCACAATGAGCCAAGCAGCATTCACACCCACACCTGTGGACACCAGCCAGGTACAGACCACTGCCAGGGTTGTCACCGGCTTAAAAGGAGTGTGCTATATTAGATAGATAAGACATTATGAAATAAATCAGCTTATGAATAGATACAGACACAATATATACTTTAATATAATGATGAAATAGTGAAATATATCAGTACATGTTACATATTACAAACAGGTGACAAATTAGACAGACTAAGGTGTAACAAAATATACAGATATTAACAAAAGACATATGAAACAGACATTAGACATTTTGATATGGAACAGTATTTAGTTGTTTTTGTTAGTGGGAGTATTGTAAATGTTTATGTGCATCATGTAAGAAAATGTGTTGTGTAAGTCTGTCATATATTCATATATGAATAACTTCACACTTTGTGTGTGTGTGTGTGTGTAGATTGTGCTGCCACCTCACTTGGAGAGGATCAGGGAGAAACTCGCAGAAAACATCCATGAACTGTGGGTGATGAACAAGATAGAACTGGGCTGGACCTACGGGGCAGTGAGTATCAGACAAACAGCTCAATATTGTATGTGAAATGCTGATTATACAGTAAGCCCCTTTCAGACGTGTTCCTCTTTACATGAATCTCATGGCAATTTAACATGTTGGACTCATGTTTGAATAAGTAATAAGAGTCCTTACAGCTTAGCAGGTCACTTTCAACACGACACAAGTCTGAACTGAATGCCGTCAGGCTGCGCAAGGTTATTGTTCCACTGATTAAGAGCCGTTATAAATGTCACATATAAGTGTCATCTCCTATGATCAAAGAAATTAAGATAAGTTCAAACTATGAATACATGAATGTGTTAATTAGTGAGATTCATTTCATGTCAGATCAGTCTATGTAAATCCTTTTTTCCCGTTCATCGTGTTCGCAGTATAAGAAAAAAAAAAACGTACAACCACAGAAATAATCAGAGCAGCTGTCTCCCTCCTTATATTATAGACTTTTACGCCAACTTCGTGAATGAATAAATGAATATTAAAGGTCCCATATTGTAAAAAGGGAGATTTTCTCCTTTTATTATAAAGCAGGTTTAAGTGCAGTATAAATGCTGTGAAAATACTGAAACGCTCAATCCACGGAGAAATACACACAGCCCAAATTCAGAAAATGTGTCTTTAAACGAGCCGTCAGGATTTCTGTCCATTTGTGATGTCACAACTGTACAATTTATAGACCATTTCACAGTTTTAAAGGTAAACATTCTAAATGTGTCCCAGTTTATTTCTAGTTGCAATGTATGTGAATGATATCAGCTGACAGGAAGTAAACATGGACCCAAGCTGTTGCCTAGCAATGCAATTCTGTCACAATTCAGTTGAAATGTGGTAAAACGGAACGTTTCAGACAGAGGGTAAATACAGGCATATTCAGGTAGACAGTATGAGAAAAATAAAGGTTTTTTTTAACATTACAGCATGTAAACATGTTCTAGTAGAAATATAAAATACTAGTATGAATCTGAAAATGAGCATAATATGGGACCTTTAAGGAAAACACTTTACATACAACATGTTATCAAATAGAACTTAAATAAGTCTGACTTAAAGTCCTGTCATTGAATGCTTGGTCACTGTCAGACCCAGACTTGGAGCCAAACGTTGTAAGGAGATTTTTTTCCCATTTAAGACAGCTATGTGCACTACTTTTTTGAGATAATAGAATGCCCAAAAATCTGTGCACCATTTGGGGAAAAACATGATCATTGCCAAGGAAAAAAAATCATCCTGTAGAGCCTCCATCCTATTTTGTATCCAATTGTTCTCCAGCTGTCTTCATCATTCTGAAACCATAACACAGCAGATGTTGAGGATGACTCATTTTCACTCCCGTCACCTAAACAGAGGCAAAAATTCTTAGTCTGATGTTGATATTATTAAGTTACATAACATAGGTGGGGTAGGAATTTGGCATTAACAGCATTACTAATCTTGAAAGCTATTTTATGCATGAAAGCTATTTTATGCTGGAGTAGAGTTCAGAAGAAGACAGAAGAACATTTACTCATTGTATTAGAATTCTTTAGGAAATAGCGTAGTAGGATAAACAACGTGGGCATATATTATTATTTTACGGCACTTAATTGATCTACTCCTGGTCACTCTGTTCTCCATTCCTCCTCTTTTCTTGTTAACTTCTCACAGTTCCACTCATTCATCCCTGGAAAAGACTAGTCCAAAAGCTAGCTAGCTCACTAAGGTGACAAGACAGAATGAAACACAACACACACAAGGCAGCAACCCCCCCATGACAATGTCAGGGGGGACCTATAGATGTCAGTAGTTCATCAGTAATAGAACTTTTTGCTCCACTGATTTGGCGGTCCAGTCAGAGAGACTGAGGGGAAATGACACAAAGTTGAAGCTATTTTTAAAAACCTAAAAGATTCGGGTCTTTTGAGAAAACATTCGAGGCTGAAGCCAACGTGGATGTAACTCCAGTTCTTTAACTTTATGCGCCCAGGTGTCCCAATGCTTCTCTGTGTCCTGAGGTCAAAGGGTGCCAAGCAACAGGCTCCTTTACACCGGGTTCACATCAGGGATGAAAGCGCCGCAATTTCCAGAGAAGCGCTGCCTGTGTCCTTCCGGTGCCCATGTAAATCAATTGAGCTGTTGACACAGCACAAGGAGCACCGCGGGCGGCTCGCAATCCTCAGAGATAGTTTCGGCATCTGGTCTATTTTCTTTTGGCAAGCAAACACACTGATGATCTACTATAAACAATATGAATGATATATTATATATGACTGTAAATGATCTGATTCTGATAAGATGATAAAATATGCGTTCCACGAACGCCCATGAACGCTTTGACTGTCCTCCCCTCTCTCGCCTGCTGTCCTCCCAGTCCCTCCCCCCAATCACATTTCAAAATCCATCCACTGTATTTATTAGAAACAGCCTCGTGTCACTGCTGTTTGAGATAATGGGTTTTAAATGATGTATTTATTCCACATATTTTGTCAGTTGTGTCTAAACAGAGAGCGAGAGAGGAGCAGACACACCACACACACGCACACACACACACACACACACACACACAGACACACACAAGGAGACAGAAGACAGAGAGAGAGCTCTATAGTTAAAATTCAAGGTCACTGTGACCTCACAAAACACATTCTTGGCAATAACTCAAAAATGTCTATAATGAGGTGATGACATGTTGGACAGACATGGATGTAAACTGCAACTTGACTGGTTGGCGGAGACACACAAGCGCGAGTTAGTAATTCTAGTTTTCTATGTGTCTTCTGTGTGTTTCAGGTGCGAGATGATAACAAGCGGCAACATCCCTGTCTGGTGGAGTTCTCCAAGCTTCCTGAGCAAGAGCGGAGCTACAACTTACAGATGTCTCTGGAGACTCTCAAGTAATGCATCAGTGCAGTGAGCAACATAACATATGACATTTAGATCAAATATTTAACTGTGACACTATTAAGCCCCGATGACACACGACGTGTTTCATACATAAGATTCTACCTAAGAAAGTCTCCATGCAGTATGTGGGAGTATTGGTGATGGTAACGTGTTGGGTCAATATCAAATTACGTGTTTGATCATGTGTGTGTATGTGTGTTACAGAACTCTCCTGGCCTTGGGTTGCCATGTTGGCCTAGCAGATGAACATGCTGTAGAGAAAGTCAAGAGCATGAAACTGTCACCAACGTAAGTCACCTCAATGACACAATGATGGGTACATTTCACGAGATGATTAATAGGGCACAACAAAACCGGTATTTAGATGAAGAGAGCGCCAGAGGCTCTTACAGCCTGGACACACAGGGAACGTCAGGAGCGCGTGGCGGCTGCATTACCTGTTGCTTTTTATTTCGGCGTCTCTGTTAACAGGTTATAGCAGCCACACTGCCCGTGTGAGACGCGCGTCTCTCAGCTGCGTCTCTTCTAGAGAATAGAGGTCTTGCCTATTTTTGACGCGTGTTGCGCGCTACTCACAGCAACAACAGACAGTGAAAGTGATCTATTGACATCATACCAGCAAGATTACTACAGTTTCGAGGTCTATCTGTTATGGAGATGAAAAAAAGTAAAGACTTATTTTTAAATCAACACTTTTTGCTTTCATTTAAAAATAAAAGCCCTCAAGCGTTTTTTCTATGGACAGAATTCCTTCATTTGTTAACACGAGGCTTTTATTCTGAAATATGAGCAGTCAGTGCTGTGGAACTTGCAGTGACTTGGAGAGCTCCATGAAATGATAAAGTATGGGGTTTAAATCAACACTTCTTGCTTTCATTTCTAAATAAAAGCCCTCAATCTGTGGACAGAATTCCTTCATTTGTTAACACGAGGCTTTTATTCTGAAATACTGTATGTGCCGGACAGTGCTGTAGAACATGAAGTGACTTGGAGAGCTCCATGAATGAATATAGTACGGAGTTTTAATAGTGGATTATTACTATTATTTACAAATTACCACACGTTTCTGAACCTTTCTCTGTCTAAAATAAATATAAATTATATTTATAATGAAATGAAATGGCCATTATGAAAGGCAAACTCTATGTAGAAAGAAAGGGCTGACAGCAGCAGCTGCAGCAGCAGAAACGCAGCTGAAATGCGGCTGGTGTGAACGCTCAACGCGTGTATCATGCAGCCGCCACGCCACGCAGCCGCCATGCACTCCTGACATTCCTGGTGTGTCCGGGGGCTTAGACTTCAGTACATAAAGGTTGTTGAGCAGCTGGCTAGCTAACGTTTCAGTGATTCAACTCTATCTGTGCAGCTACGAGTTGTCCGGTGGTTATAAACCTGCTCCTCTGGACCTGAGTCACATCAAACTGACCTCAACCCAGGAAGCCATGGTGGACAAACTGGCTGAGAATGCACACAATGTCTGGGCAAGAGATCGCATCCGCCAGGGCTGGACCTATGGCATCCAACAGGTAGGAGACTATAACATATATTGTTAAACGCCAGGTGCCGTGTGTGAGTTTGGTTATTTGTTGAGACAGAGAACAATTGTGTTTCAGGTATCTCTGAATGTCACTTATTGAGTTTTCCAGTTGGATGACCTGTGTGATTGCAACTTTTCCACCAGTGCTACCAGCTGTCTCACTTGGTCGCACCAGCACATGATTTGGCTGCACCCTTTTTTTGGGAACAGCATGGTTTTATGAAAGATGATGAATAGTTGCCCTAATTTGCATACCCTGCCTGCACTTTCATCATCAGTGGCATCTGAGTCGGAACCCCTCGTTGTCTCTCCCTCCCCACTAGCCTCCTCCTCTCTCCTCATTTTGATTTTTTAAAACAATCCAATAGTGTAAATGTGAGTTTAGTACAAGTTGGCAGCTTGAGTGCTAATCTCTGATGGTAATTCACAGAGGGCACACCTATAGCTACTGTACTGGGCCAATCACAGCTATGCCATCTCAGTGCGGAGCAATCCTGAATGTTACTAGTCAAATTGAGGTGCACTTATGGCAAGCAGTTTTAGCAGATTAGAGATATCTGCAATATCATTTTGCCTAGTCAAAACTCTAATTCAAGATATCCCTAATTCTATTCTGACTAGGCAAAACTCTCATTTTAGACATCCGTAATTACATTCTGACTAGTACGATTCAAACTACTTTTGCCATTCATGTGTATGGAGTTTCTCATTACAGATATCTACAATTCAGTTGCAGATATCCGTAATTCACATTGCAGATATCCGCAACTGAATTATGACTAGTCGTAATTCCAGTTTCAGATATCCACAATTTAATTCTGACTAGTCAGAAATTCCAGTTCAAGGTATCTTTAATTTCCCTCAATTGAACATATAAGACCAGTACCAGGAGGAAGAATGGCACATCAGTTATAAGATGACACTGACAGTTGCATCTTTAAACAAGCAACCCAGAATATACGTAGGTTTGCTCGTTTTTCCTTCAGAGGCAATATCACCACTTGGTGTGAGTGGCTCGTGGATAACACGTGTCTTGCTCAGTGCTGGTAATGAGGGAGGGGCAAGCACTACTGTTTCACTTTCCCCACCCAGCACCGCATTCTTATAAAGTATTTACTTTCCATTCTTCTGGTCTATTGTTGTATTCTTCTCAGGATGTGAAGAATCGTAGAAACCCTCGTCTGGTCCCCTACATTCTGCTGGATGAGAGAACCAAGAAGTCCAACAAAGACAGTCTGAGAGAGGCCGTCAGGACTCTGCTGGGATATGGCTACAACCTGGAAGCTCCTGACCAGGACCATGGTACAGTACCTGCCCTTCATTGTATCACTTCATTCAATGACTTGTTATTTTTAGGAATATTTGTATGTTTAGTATAATCATTTTTTTGGAGGAAAATTGACTACCTTGATTATACAAAATTACAAGATATGATAATAACATGTTATTGTTCCCTTTTTCTCATCCAGCAGCTCAATCTGACCCCAACAACGTATCTGCTGAGAGGTTCCGCATTTTCAGAGCAGAGAAAACCTACTGTGTTAATGCAGGGAAGTGGTACTTTGAGCTGGAGGTAAGAAGATGACAAGAGATATGATTGCTCTGATATTAACTATTAGGATGTAACAACGTTTTTTAGCTTATCTAAGACCCTACACGATGCCCTATTCTGAACTAAAGTGTACTGGGTAGCAGAGGTGTGGACTCGAGTCACATGTCTTGGACTCGAGTCACAAATTTTATGACTTTTGACTCGACTTGACAAAGTCAGAAAAGACTTGCAACTCAACATCAGTGACTCATGACTTCACTTGGACTTGAGCCTTTTGACTTGTAAATACTTGATATCTTCCCCCCGAGCTCAAAGATTAAAAAATACATGTTGTCATGAAGGAGATTAGGTTAATAAACAACGCTTTAGGTTATGGTTTTGGTAGCTTATCCAAAAAGTGATGAGACGACCCAAAGCGAGCCAACAAGAACAAGAAGGCACCGTCCTCGGGTGAAAATACCAAGTTTTTAGAGAGACCCAAATGTTTTTACTATTCTACATTTGTTTCTTGCACACACCAAGATAGTATACTTGTTTAGTGTCAAATGTCCCCAAAACTCCCAACAGCTATTGCCAAGTTATCACACTGAGCTTTTACTGTTTTTTCCTGAAGTGAATATTACCCGGTTCCTGCTTGTCCTCCAGGTATTAACAGCAGGAGAGATGAGGGTGGGCTGGGCCAGGCCCGGATGCCTCCCAGACCAGGAGCTGGGATCTGATGACCAGGCCTTTGTCTTTGATGGATTCAAGGTGGCTGCATTTTTCTTTGCTCTACACATTCCATTTGTTCAGTTTCTTGGCACTAAAGTGGAACAATTTCTTTTTTTTAAATGTCCAAATTAGGCATAAATGGGTAGATGGGTTTTTCTTTTCTTAGGTCCAGCGATGGAACCAGGGTAATGAGCACTTTGGGCGTGCATGGCAGACAGGCGACGTGGTGGGCTGCATGGTGGATCTGAACGAACACACCATGATGTTCACACTAAATGGAGAAGTGCTGCTGGATGACTCTGGATCGGAGCTGGCCTTCAAGGACTTTGAAGTTGGTGAAGGTCAGTGCTGCGTTATTGACAACACACATTGTACTACTTTGTAGCCTTGACTAACAACGTTGATCTCCATCATACCGAAGAGCAGTAGGAATCCTCCTCCTCTGGTTCTTTTGTAAACTTTGAAACAAGAGTCAAGCCAATTTTTGAAGGAGGAGGTCTCTACCTGCTTGTTATTATTAGTGTTGAGGCTTAGTAGTTATCTTCACACCAGCTGACAAACATCCTAACCACATTTCTGTAAAGCTTGATTTAAGCTTGACACGTCTGCGTGCGTCGCGATTGTCCACATGGCCAAAGTGATGTCACACCATCAGATACACCCCTTCGCAGGGGTCCCGTGCAGCAGGTTTTCGTCTGTTTGGGCACATCTGATATTTTCTAACTACACGGATGGGTGGAAACCATGCTGAAACCATGCTGCAGATGTGAGTTTTTGATACACTGCCCACTACAGTTTGGGAGAATATTGGTTTGCCAATGAGGAGAAACCCGCATGAGTATAAAAAGATCCAAACGTTTCCTCGTCACAATTTCGCATCTGTGCGGAAAGCGTAACTGGGGCTTAAGTCTGGTCCTTTGATATAAGGACCCCATGGGCAGATTTGTCCGAAGATGAAAGGACACTGGTCATGCCTGCAGTTAACTGTGTGACATCTATTGTTAATAAGTGCTTTATAACATTTTCAGAAGATATCGCTTCAATTTCTTAATTGATCGGGTGAATATTGAGTTGCACAAATGGTCCATTAGATGGTTCCTCTGTGGATAGTGTTACAAAAGCTTCATCTTAGTATCAGGGCTGGGACGATATGCTTATCTCCTGATTCGATACTATCACAATACTGTTTATTGGGTGTCCCGATTCAATATATAATGCTATTACTAAGTATTCTGGCATTAAAAAAATGGATTTCAAAATCGCAAAAAAAAATTAAAAAAATCTCAATACATAGGTGAATCGTTTTTTTTCTCCCCACCCCTACTTTGTATTACATTTCTTCTGTCTTTCCCCAGGTTTTATCCCAGTATCCAGTCTGGGTGTGTGTCAGGTGGGCAGAATGAACTTCGGTAAAGACGTCAGCACTCTGAAATACTTCACCATCTGCGGCCTGCAGGAAGGCTACGAACCGTTTGCTGTCAACATGAACCGGGACGTCACCATGTGGCTCAGCAAGAGGCTGCCTCAGTTCGTTCCCGTCCCCCCCAATCACCAACACATGGAGGTGAGGGAAGCCACCTGCAATACGGATCCACGTAGCTAGCACCTGGTAGAATCTGCTGTAGGTTTTTGTTAGAACTTTCAATGGCATTAGCCTGAGATCTGGACTGAAGCGTTATCCCTTGAGACACATTTAAGACATTTCTAAATATGTTTTTGTCTTTTATGTTTTCCCCCCAAATCTGTTCAATAAACAACTGAAAAATCAAGCTGAGCTGAAAAATTGACAGTACAGACAGAACTAATGTTTTCTTTTACTTTGCCTCCTTTTTCAGGTGACGAGGATAGATGGGACAGTGGAGTCGTGTCCTTGCCTAAAGGTCACCCAGAGGTCATTTGGCTCCCAGAACAGTTACACTGACATTACCTTCTACAGATTGAGCATGCCCATAGAGTGTTCAGAGTCCTTCTCCAGATCCTCAACCAGCGACAGCCTCTTCTCACCAAAGAGGGTAACAGTACCACAAACACACCGACATGTACAACACACCCTCAAATGCAATCCTTCTGGTGTGTAGCAGTTTCCACCACTGCCCAAGTAGAATGTATTGTAGGTGTTTACCTGCAGGTGTAAACAATAGGGTTGGGTATATGATTGAGAATATGTGTGGTGTGTTCACTGTCTGTTTCTGCAGGAGCTGGAGGACTTTGAAACTGTGTCAGACTTTGAGGTCCTGATGAAGTCTTCTCATGGTCACAACGGTCCCAATGGACCAGACAGAGACGAATTCAACAACCACAAAGATTATAACCAGGAGAAGCCCTCCAAACTCAAGCAGCGGTAAGTCAACAGTTTTGAAAAATTAAATTTGATATCTACATCCAACTTTTGCACTCACTATTTTTTAAACTTTACGAACCTAAACTAACTGTCTGATCTACCAGGTTCATGTTGAAGAGAAACAAGCCAGACAACAGCTGTCCATCATCTGCTCGTCTGTCAGAGGAGGTGATGGCTGACGACAGAGATGAATATGAATTCCTCATGCAAGCCTCTACTGTAAGACAATACAAAAATACAATTCACAAAACACTCACATGCAATATACTTGTTACTAGGGCTAGGCGATAAGGCTTATAAATAGGGCTGTTAACGCAAGTTAACGCAATAATAACGCGCTCTGTTCCAAAGCTAGAGTGAAGATACTGGTATCATAGAATGCCCGAGGATTTAAAATGAAGACCGATTCAGCAACTGCATGACTTATTTCTCGCATAAAATGTTTTCAGAAACACACGGTGAACTATTTTCATGATATAAGAGAAGAAACCGCCATGTCGGTTCCGGTTTGAAAGCTGGGAGCAGCAGCCCACGAGGGAAAGCGTTCATCCAATCAGGTGTCTAGTGGCAGCCCATCAAGCATCCAATGCTGGGAAGCGAGGTGATCCCTTGCGATAAAAAACGTCCCCGTAGACATGTACCATTACCGTAATGCCTAGTATATACACGTACCACAAAACAACGTGGGGGAAGGTTTGACAGTTTTTTTTTAAGTGGACGCTGGCATCTTCCATCAACGTTTCCAACCTTAACACATATTGAGTACAAATATATAAATTTTCATTTTATTAAGCTGCTGGCATCTCGCTTTGGCGCTTCACTTCTTTTGCTCTCTCCAGGCTCTTACCTTGCTTCCCCTCAAGATACAAGCACACACGCCCCATACACACATCCGTGCTCATACGCCACGCATACTCGCCCGGGAGAGTGTGTTTGTGGGGGGAGAGGGAGCCACGGGAGAAACAAGATGCCAAAGTGAGATGCCAGCGGCTTAAAAAAATAAAAAAAATATTTGTACTCGATGTTCACAATATAGTCATTTACAAAGTCCCACGTAGAACGAGCTGTAATACATCGAGTATATTCGATATATCGCCCACCTCTACTTTACATGTTACGAATGACGAGTAACTCCCCTCTCCAGGAGAGCAAGTGCGGTGGAAAAAGGCTGCAGGCCTAAATTAATCATTGTTAAGATACATATATAACTGCAGTACAATTTGCTGGCATAGAAGGGTTAATGTCAAACCATTCTGACAGTGCCTTAGTGACCTGACCTCTAGATAATGCAGGAACAGCCATCGTGACATTAGACTTTAATCCTGAGATATCTTGTTTCTATTATTAGACCAGAACAGGCCAGATGTGGGAATTACGGGATTAACCTGTCAGAAGGGGATAAATCATTACCTTAATTAAGGGAGGTTGTGTGTTATGATGTACTCTAAAATCCGAATCAGTTTTGTGTTGACTGCAGACAAAGCTCAGATATTTTATGCAAATGAAGGGTCTTTTGCATCTAAACCAACCAACTCTTCTCTCCTGAGTCTGATTTTTCACCAACACAAGAAAGGATAAAGATGCACAAGATGGTTTTGAAATGAATACATTATAAATATATTACATACAGTGAGAATAAACACATGGTACAGGTCCTAGAAAAGTGTTACAGTTCACTCATTACATTTGTTACATAATATGAAATTAGAATTTATTTGCTCTGGCTTTTAGAAAATTATGTTATTAAAGAGGTGTTATCTCAATGCATCAATTTAATGTCTCATAATATGGGTGTTGTGAAGCCCTTGAGGAAAGTGGCTGTGCTCAAGAGCAATGCAGTTAAACTTGACTTAATCGCTCCTCTCTTTCTGTGCAGCACTACTACTCTGTGCGGATCTTCCCTGGTCAGGAGCCCAGCAGCGTTTGGGTGGGCTGGGTGACCTCTGACTTCCACCAGTACGACCCGGGCTTTGAGCTGCACAACGTCCGAACTGTCACTGTCACCCTGGGAGACGAGAAGGGCAAAGTTCACGAGAGGTTAGTCAAGTTGCAGCTAACCCATGTCTTAGTGGGAATTATTGTATTTGTATAATGATTACAAATATTTATAATAATGTGGGCTGTAATTCTGTTGCTTCAGTATAAAGCGCAGTAACTGTTACATGGTGTGGGCTGGAGAGAGCAGCAGTCCCGGTCAAGGGAGGAACAACAACGGCTTAGAGATCGGATGTCTGGTCGACACAACAAACGGATTGCTGACATTCACAGCCAATGGCAAAGAACTCAGCACATACTACCAGGTGATATATTTGATCTTCACCTCTTGTTTCCGTCTTCTTCTTTCTTCCTGATTCTCTTTTTAATTCCTTTCATATTGCTTTACACATCATAATGTGCCTCCTTCCTTCCTGCCTTGTTTCTTCTCTTTATTCTTATGTATTCTGTTTGCTTTCTTCTAACATCCCTCTTACTGCAACAGTCTGGCACCAGCTATATTTAATCCACATTCTCCTTTTCGCCAATATTTGTTAGTCCAACTGAAACTAAACTACATGTTTGTTCGGCTCCAGCATACAGTACATATTGTATGCTCTGTAAACTGGTTTCATGACGTAACTCCCTATATTTGCATTATCCAGTTTGAATGCCGCTGGCTCTCTGTATATGTATACGCAGAACTTCTGTTCATGTAGCCAATCAAATCATTTCATTTTAACATGTATAAAGCACCAACATCACCGATCTGTTATCGGCTGACAGTGACACTAATTAACAGCCTGGCTGCAGGCTGAGATATGACACAAAGAGCCACAGACTTTGAACAACAACCCACATTAGCTTTCTAGTAGGGCTGTCAAAGTTAACACGATAATAACGCGTTAATGCAAATTTGTTTTAATGCCACTCATTTCTTTAACGCATTAAGGCAACTTGCAATTTTTAGATTCTACCGGGCTCACTTTTAAAGCTAGAGGGAAGATACTGGCATCATATGAAACTAGAAAACACAAGGAATCCATATGTGAATGAAAATGGGTTCTATGGGTACCCACGAGTCTCCACTTTACAGACATGCCCACTTTATGATAATCACATGCAGTTTGGGGGCAAGTCATAGTCAAGTCAGCACACTGACACACTGACAGCTGTTGTTGCCTGTTGGGCTGCAGTTTTTATTCATTACAATAACCAAAAGAAATTACAATAGATTAAATAATATATTTTAAACTGATTTCGGACTGCAAATAAGGAATGACTAACTGGTTTCAGTTGGACTTAAGTAACTAGCTAAGCACTCTCTTGTCCCTACAGGTGGAGCCCAGTACTAAGCTGTTCCCAGCAGTCTTTGCCAAGGCCACCAGCCCCAATGTCTTCCAGTTCGAACTGGGGCGTATTAAGGTGAGAAAGACACACACACACACACTTTGCTTCTTTATTTATTTATCTTTGTATTAATTCTCTTATATATTTACTCTTCTGTTTAATTTTCCCTTTTATTTATTTTTGTATTTAATTGTATTAAATTTGAAATTTATTTATTTATTGCATTTATTTTTATTTACTTATTTTTTAAATGTATTTTTAAATGTATATATTTATTTATATATTTATACTTTATTTTGTATATTTATTTTTGCACAATTTTCCCTTTGCATTCACCAATATTTAATTCCTCATACTTATTTAGTTCTATATTCTTTTCTTTACACATTTCTTATTTCATTTCTTTATGCATTTCTGCCTCATTATGCAAATGAGGGGGCTGTCACTCAACGTGTGTCATAGGGTATCATTTTATAAATTGATTATTGGCTACATTTATTTTTAGTATTATCTTTGCCACATTTGATGACATTTATTAATTCTTATATTTGATTTTGGCAGGTTCTGTCCTGTTCATATCCTTCTACTTTGATTTGTCTTTTTAGTGACACTGTGCCAGAAGAGTAAAATATTTAAAATATATGAAATGAAACAGAACATTTCTTAAACAATCCTTTTACTTATGACCACACCCTAAAGTCTCTCATGTCGTGTCAGTTTGGGATGAAATATACATAACCAGATTAATGAGCACTAATATGAAAACCAACTTGAGTGTGAATATGTCCACAGCATCCTCTTTGGTCTGTCCAGCGTTGTCTTATGTGACGTTTCATTGTCAACATGTCTGTCTCCTGTCAGAATGTGATGCCTCTGTCAGCTGGTCTGTTTAAGAGTGAGAGGAAGAACCCAGTTCCTCAGTGTCCTCCACGGCTTCATGTCCAGTTTCTCACCCCTGTATTATGGAGTCGTGTTCCCAACCACTTCCTCAAGGTACAGTAACAACTCCTACCTATTTATAATACAGTAGGTTTGCAGTTTCTGGCTTTTTTTGTGGTTTTGTTTTGGCTGATATAAAAGAGAGAAATGTAGACATTGCTTTTTGGCACAGTGTGCAAATCACTAATTGTGCAATGTATAGAACAAAGAGATGTAAAGGCTGACAGTTCTGAAAAGAAATGTAAAGAATGTACGAACAATTGTGATTGTTGTTAACCATTTTTGACACTAGACCATGGGAAAAAGTTGAATCATACACTTCTAGGGACTTTTACTTTGGAAAATATCTAAATTAATCCAGTAAAAATGTTTGATTTTCAGCATGTATGTAGTCAGAGATGTCCTGAAGTCAAATATATCAGTCATTGTCAGGCATTATTTATTACCTTTTTCCCAGCAACCCAAAAATCAAAGAATAAAGACATTTCCCTCACAAATTAGAGGTATTTTCTTTCTAATTTATGAGGGATATGTAATGTTCTATACTTCTGGTGAATATAAAAAAATCAATTTAAAAATAGTAAAAAAAAATAGTAAATCTGGATATATATTAGTGAATCAATTGTTTTTGAACAGGAAAATTGATTTTTGGATATTTTTCTAATTTACAGTGAAAGCCCAACTGATGCTTGTCTCTGTAAAGAGAGTATGGAAATGATGCTGAGCTTCAGCTGTATCAGCTGCTGGGTTAGTCTTATGACTCTCCCATACTGTGCTGCACAGTGGGTGGACATGTAATGTATGCTGTCTGTTTTTTTCAGGTGTCAGCATCCAGAGTGAATGACAGACACGGCTGGCTGGTCCAGTGTAATGAACCTCTGCAGTTCATGTCTCTGCACATACCTGAGGAGAACAAGTAGAGTACCCCCCCAACACCACACACACACACACACACACACACACACACACACACACACCCTTGCACTTCTATCTTTGGCTATATCCACACTAATACGCTTAACAATCTCCGTATACACGAGTGTTTTAGCACCCACACACACACACACACACACACACACACACACACACACACCTTTTCATTTCCCCGTGTTCTCATTTCTCATGCAGTATCTCTCTGTGTATTGTCCAGGTCGGTGGATGTCCTGGAGCTGTCAGAGCAGAGGGACTTATTAAAGTTTCACTACCATACCCTCAGACTGTACTCAGCAATCTGTGCTCTGGGAAACAACCGGGTGGCACACGCCCTCTGCTCCCACGTCGACGAGGCACAGCTCCTGCAGGCCATAGAGAATAAGTACATGCCAGGTAACACACACACAGCACGTAGAAAGAATAACTGCATGCAAGGTGAGAGCCTGTCCCTGAGAAAATAAGTAGAGGTCAGGTAATAGCCAGAGCCTGCCCTTAAAGCTAAAGTTGATGCCATCTAATAGCTCACGACTGTTTCCAACCTCTCTCCCTCATTCACTATTCCCTACAAGCTCTCGATAGTTTCCTCTTATAGTAAGAAGACAATTGAGATTTAAGACACTTGATCATAATTGCATGATGCAGTGTGGCATAACTGTAGGAAGAGCTGGAAGTAGTCAGATCCTTTAGTAGAATTGGTAATACTACAATGTAAAGATACTACACTACAAGCTCTGTTTCAATGAATGAAATGAAAATGTGCTTAAAGGTTAAGGTTCCCATTATTGTGGGAATGCTGATTCCAGAGCCATGTCACACACACACATAACACATAAAAAGTGGCTCAAGTGGAGCCGGTTTATGACGGGCGTATCGATTTTTGACCGATTCCCTTCACAATTTGAGTCGGATTCAAAGTTTTGTATCAAAGTAAGTCTTTAAGTAAAAGTACAGAAGCATTATTAGCCAAATATAAATAAAGCATCAAAAGTAAAAGTACTCTTCTGTGTGTCTCTCACCCACAGGTTTGCTTCGTGCGGGCTACTACGAACTCCTCATCGACATCCACCTGAGCAGCTACACCACGGCTCGCCTCATGATGAACAACGAGTACATTGTTCCCATGACGGACGAAACCAAGAGCATCACCCTGTTTCCAGATGAGAAGAAGAAACACGGCCTGCCGGGCATCGGCCTCAGCACCTCCCTGAGACCCAGAATGCACTTCTCGTCCCCGAGTTTCGTCTGCGGGACCGGACCGTCGTCTCGTAACAACGGCAACAACGGATCGGGAGACTGTTTCCAGTACAGCCCCGAGTTCCCCTTAGATATACTGAAAATGAAAACCATCGAGATGCTAACGGAGGCGGTGCGGGAGGGAAGCATGCACGTACGGGATCCAATAGGAGGCAGCACGGAGTTTCTCTTCGTCCCCCTCATCAAGCTGTTCTACACCCTGCTCATCATGGGAGTGTTTCAGAGCGGAGATCTGAAGAACATCCTCAGGCTGATTGAACCGTCTGTGTTCTCTGAAAGAGGGGAAGGGCAGGAGGATGCACACACGGAGCTGGAGCTGGTGAAGGATGGGGAGACTGAGGGAAGAGGAGAGGATGGAGGGAGGAACATGCCCAAAGAAGGACTGTTACAGATGAAGCTACCGGAGCCTGTAAAACTCCAGGTGACACCCTCTCAGTTTGTTAATGCAGTTACATTTGTTTACTATATCATATTAATGGTATATTTACAGCCATAGTGCTTTTTTAAAAAATAATTTTCAATGTAACAGCGAGTTTTTCATCACATTGCAACTAGGGTAACATTGCAACATTACCTTTTTCATTATAATATGTAGTTGACCCAACACCTGTGTCTGATCTGTGTGTGTGTGTGTAGATGTGCCACGTGCTGCAGTACCTGTGTGACTGCCAGGTGCGTCACCGTATCGAGGCGGTGGTGGCCTTCTCTGATGACTTTGTGGCCTGTCTCCAAGACAACCAGCGGTTCCGCTACAACGAGGTGATGCTGGCGCTCAACATGTCTGCAGCCCTCACTGCCAAGAAGACCAAAGAGTTTAGATCTCCTCCACAGGAACAGGTAGGATCACCACCGAAGAAGAAGAGAGGGGTCTGGGCTGGAGGACAGCTGAGTCACTTTAAATAAAAGAATTGAGATCAGGAACATATTCTGTGTCACCCAAATACACCTATTCAGCTGAAGCCTCTCTATGCTGGACACCGTTACCGTTGCTGGAGACCCTGATTACTTGAATGCATTGCAGACCCCCGAGTCACATAGCTTCTTTCCAATACACTGGTGGGAACATGCTCCCGACATCCAAACCTATGAACAAATGTATGTTGGATTTCCGTGATGTCATCCCAGTGATTGTTGTGGAAGTATTTAATGAATGTGTCTCTGCTCAGATCAACACGCTGCTGAACTTTAAGGATGAGAAGCAGGAGTGTCCGTGTCCCGAATACATCCGAGAACAGCTGCTCGACTTCCACGAGGACCTGATGAGACACTGTGGTAAACTACCAATCAGCTTCACCTTACACAACCAACCAAACATTCAAATTAACTAGAATATCCAGTTTTACACTCACAGATCAATAGTGATGTGACAATAATAATAAGAACATGGATCAGTAATATCTGTATATTCATTGGCTGCAAACATCCAGTATGTACTGTGTAGTGATTGCTCCATCCTGTCAGGTATAGAGTTGGATGAGGAGCAAGGGATAGACGGCGACAGCGACTTCACCATCCGAGGTCGACTCATGTCATTGGTGGAGAAAGTGGCTTACCTGAAGAACAAGATGGGCAACCTGCCGAAGGAGAAGAAAGACAAGAAGCCCAGTAAGTCCTCCGCACCAGCTGATACACAGAGCAGTGGGGTAGATGTGGACATTTGACAATTCGTCACCCTAAATATTTATTATTTAGGTTCTGGAAAAATACTTTCATCACACAGAAGATGTCTCATAATTTAATCTTCATATTTCCATGAAATGCGGAGAGTACATTGGTGATGTAAAGATGGAAGAATTCTTTTAATTTTAATGACCCCATGACCTTTCTTCTAGCATTACCGACAGGACTTTCACATGTTAAGCCCTACATACATTCAGGAGCAGCATTCGGGTTTTGTTATTCAGCAATGGATTTAACAAGAATCCCGTTGGTAATGTACAGTCAAAGAATTTGGGAAATTTGTTCAAGAAGTCTTCTGTCTGTCTTAAAAGATCTATCTCTTTCGAGAGTAGTTATCACAAGTTTCCGGTACTTTTTTTCTGCCTCTCCATATCAGATTCTCTGGGCGATTCATAATCATACAGGGTAGCGCCAGCGCTTTGCGTCGCGCTTCATAAACCGTATGAACATAGAAACTAAGGAGAGCATCTAGACAAGCTGACACACGGCACAGGATGAGGTGGGGGGTGAGAACGAGGGGTTCTGTAATTTATCAATACAATGTTCACGTCCTTTTTTGTAAAATAGTTAGGGCTGTCAAAGTTAACGCGATAATAACACGTTAACGCAAATTTGTGATTTTTGGATTGTAGTAGGCTCAGTCTTAAATCTAGAGTGAAGATACTGATATTGTATAAAACTATAAAACCTAAAAATCCATTGGCACCAACCATGTCATACTGGCTTGTCGCAAAGGAGGCTAAGTAACCCTCCAAACTTACACTGAATTTTGGAGAGGAAAAACTGGCATTGCCATTTTCAAAGGGATCCCTATGATACATATTGAACCGATAAAAAACGTGTGATTAATTTGCAATTAATCGCGATTAAATATTTTAATCGATTGACAGCCCTAAAAATAATAAGTCGATTGTTTGTCATAACTGTCTCTCTTCCCCCCTCTCTCCCTATGTCTCTCTCTTCCCCTCTCTCTCCCTCTGTGTCTGCAGGTACGTTACAGCAGTTGATATCAGATACGATGGTCCGCTGGGCTCAGGAGTCAGTTATTGAGGATCCAGAGCTGGTCAGAGCCATGTTTGTCCTGCTGCACCGCCAGTATGACGGCATTGGAGGACAGGTAGGTCTGTGCCTGTGTGTGTTCCTTTTAATAGAAACGCCCTAACACTGGAGACCCTGTTTACAGCGTTACATTAGAATATAACAACCAACTGTTTGTTGTGGAAACACAGTTTCATTCAATTACACACATGCGTAACAGTTGTTAAATAAATAAGATGCTTCAACGTCTGCTGATGTTCAGTGTGTGTAATAACATATAAAAAATAAAGATGCGAGGATATCATTAAAGAAATACCCTCAACAACTGTGTGTAACACTAACATGAGACTTTAAAGGGACACTATAAATGATTAAAGGAGAAGAATTCCCTCTATTACATTGTCTCTCTTGACATATGGTAGCTAGTAACAGACTGTCCCGCTCAGTCTGCAGTCTGTTCAGCTACTTACAGCAATATAAAGTCTCTGACAGTGAAGGTGAAGTGTGTGGAACTCGGCCGCAAGTTTTCAAAGATATGAATCTGTCCTCACGTGTCCAGGTGCGGGCCCTTCCTAAGACCTACACGATAAACTCTGTATCGATCGAGGACACCATCAACCTGTTGGCCGCTCTGGGTCAGATCAGATCTCTGCTGAGTGTCCGTATGGGAAGAGAGGAGGAGAAACTGATGATCAGAGGGCTGGGGTGAGAACACACTCATCTAATTCTGATATCATTTGGTCCTCTCTTGTCTTGTTAAAAGTCATTTTCCATTTGTTCGGGCACTGGGAAACTGTTATACAGTGAATAACATGTCAATGCTTACACTATAAACCTGGTTAGAGCCTTAATGATGAAAGACTCCACTAAGTTTCTAACTCGTTCCTCTTCCTCCGCAGTGATATCATGAACAACAAGGTGTTCTACCAACATCCTAACCTGATGAGAGCTCTGGGGATGCATGAGACTGTCATGGAGGTCATGGTCAACGTACTCAGTGGAGGAGACTCCAAGGTATGAAGAATGTATACAGCTGCAGAGCCGGACAATAGGCTTAAAAGAGTAACTTCTCTATTTTTCAACCTATTCTCCCATGTTTTTGTGTCTAAGTGACTAATAGGGACAACACTTTTTGAAATTGGTCCAGTGTTGAGGGAGAGCTGTAGACAGCAGCTGCTAAACAGGCTGCAAAGTATGGTAATCGCTCGAGGGCAACTCCTCACCGTCACTAAAAGTACCAAATGTCTGTCTGTTCGCTCCGAGAAGTCTCATTCTGAAATCTCACGTCGAAATCATTGAAATGTTCAGCTATATCAATGAAAATCTTTCAGATAACACTAAGCCACGCTTTCTGTACTACAACACAACGGCCTCTGACAACACTGTGATTCCTCACTCCAACTTCACGTTTCCACCGTTGTCTTCCTGCAACAAGTCACATGACACAATAACAAAGCGAAAGGTGAGAAATAGGTTTTATTTCTCTGTAGGGTCTCTTTCCATAATGCTGCCGGACACTTATAATAACAATCAGAGCCTGTCGGTGGCAAAAACAAAACACTTTTAGTGGACGTAACGTTACATTGACGGTGAGGAGTTGCACCGAACGATTACATTGCAGCCCGTTTTGCGGATGTTGTCTGCAGCGTTGCATTGCATTCCTCAATACTGGACCAATTTCAGAAATGTTTGTCCCCTTTAGTCACACAGAAACATGGAAAAATAGGGTTCAGGTTGAAAAATACTGCAGTTACCCTTTAAGTACTGAAGCAGGGCCAGGGTATCGACAGAAACCAGGGTCAGGAACAGCTTTACTGAACTGCAACATTAAGTTTTGTGTACATGTAGATGTGGTTTATCTCTTGTTATGTCATTTAGTATCAGCCTTGTCTAAACAGAGATGTCTGGATGGGCAGAGATTTATCTATCTTTATCTATTGGCGTACTGTTAATAAACGAGTGTCACAGCCAACTCCAGCAACACTTGCAGTATAAAGAACAACTTTATTGTGAGACCAACGCGTTTCAGCTCGTGGCCTTCATCAGGGTCATTTTTTGATACTAGTACATTTTAATGAGTATTTAAATAAATGCATGAAGTGATAATAAAACTTTATGCACAATATACCATTTTCTAATGAGGAGACAATCTTGCTGCATGGATTTTGTCTGACATGAAGTGTGTGTGTGTGTGTTTTTGCAGGAGATCACCTTTCCTAAGATGGTGGCCAACTGTTGTCGTTTCCTCTGTTACTTCTGTCGAATCAGCCGTCAGAACCAGAAAGCCATGTTCGACCATCTCAGCTACCTGCTGGAGAACAGCAGCGTTGGCCTCGGTGAGTATGTGTCTATGTGTGATTCATATCTATAATATATGCAGTGCAGAGTACATGTCAGGGAAAATACTTTTTTCATTACATTGTGGAATTATAGTGGTGAATCAGAATTTGGAAATAAAACGGCAGACAGTAAATCAAGTGAACAGAGAGTGATTTCGGACCCAGCCGTGGTCTTCATCAGCAGATGGAGTTTGCTCAGTTGTTATCATGCAGCAGGAGTATGGAGCCCAAGTACTGAAGTTCCATACAAAGTTACAAAACAGAGCCATCTCCATGACAACAGAGCAGACTTCATCGAAGGTTGAAGTACCATTGAAGGTACATTTTGAACAGATAAAAAATGCGTCATAAATTTTCGATTAAGTGCAATTAAATATTTTAATTGATTGACAGCCCTAATCATGATAGACAGCAACGAGGACTTTTGAGATTTTCTGTGCACTTTGCTGCTGTTGGTCAAGAAACAGTTTCAAATATCCTGTTATAAACATGTTAAATAAACAAGACACAACTGTTAAATGAGACAGCTTTACTCCCATGTTGATAATACTTGACAAATCTCACTTTATACATTTTGAACAGATAAAAAATGTGTGATAAATATGAACAATCATGTGATTATTCATTCATTCATTATCCGTAACCGCTTATCCTATTCAGGGTTGACATTGGGCGAAGGCGATGTACACCCTGGACAGGTTGCCAGACTATCACAGGACTGACACATAGAGACAGACATCCATTCATGCTCACATTCACACCTACGGGCAATTTAGAGTCAACAATGAACCTGCATGTCTTTGGACTGTGGGAGGAAACCTGAGAACCCGGAGAAAACCCACGCTAACACAGGGAGAACAAGCAAAACTCCACACAGAAGTGACCACAAGCCGGGTTTGAACTTGCCGTGAGGCGACAGTGAAAAGCTTTGTGGTCAAGAAACATAATAAAAGAGCAAAGACCAGTCTGATACAGCAGGCTCTTGTAATTCACAATACGTTGTCAGTCGTGCAGTAAATTTGGCAGGTAAAATCACAACACTTTGACCAAAGCAGATGTGTTTCCAGCCTGAGGCGTGAAGCCGCTACAGGTACTGGATACAAGAAGATGAATGCCGACAGTATGCGACACACGCACAAGAAATAAGAAAGAAGTGTTTGAAAATGAAGATCCTCTGCTCACTCCTTCCCTGCTGCTTCCACAGGCTGTGAGCTGTTTTCTCCCAGCATGCTCATGTGTGTACAAGGAGAAGCTGTGTGCTGAGGTTTTGGGTACTTTGTGAAACCTAATTTGTTTTTACAGCTTCATCCCTTATTACTCACAGACAACATTGGCTCTCGGAATAGTGCTGCGTATCTAATAATGCCGTATCCAGGAACAGATACACCTCTGTTGTTTTATTGGTATATTTATATTCATTATATCTTCCCCTCTCCTCTCCCTTTCCCTTCCCTCTGCTCCCCTCCCTTCTTCCCCTCTTCTCAGCGTCTCCGTCCATGCGAGGATCTACTCCTCTGGATGTGGCTGCAGCATCTGTCATGGATAATAATGAATTGGCCTTGGCTTTAAGAGAGCCAGACCTGGAGAAGGTGAGCTTCACAAACATGAACGCCAACTTGTTGTCAAAATATGTAAACAATTCAGCTTCATCGAATAAACATAAAGAAATGTAAGAAAACAGAAATAAAGGAGTATGTAACATGTAAATTATGTACATAATGCGACAATATAAACACAATATATGTAAAGAAATATAAGTAATTCAGAAAATTAAAAATGAAAATATAAGAAATATGTTAAAAATATTTGCATTTTGATATGCAAAATATAACATATAACCACAGTGCATATAAGTAATTACAAAATGTAACTTATAATCACATTATAATGCATCATAACAGTGATTATAATGCATTATAAAAAGATTATAATGTTTTACAAACCATGAGAATTATAATACACTATGATCCTTGCAAAAAAACGTCAGTGAGTGACCTGAGTATTAAGTCATTATAAAATGCTTTATGTGTTATGAGTATCGTTATAAAGCATTATGAATATGTATGAGTGCTTATAATAATAATTACACAGTGCTATAAGCACATTAGAACGCGTTCTAAGTATGTTTGTAATGTATTATAGACATTGGCGTCATAGAAAGTGCCACCCAACTTGTCACTTGTCTGCCTGTGCAGGTGGTTCAGTACCTGGCCGGCTGTGGGCTGCAGAGCTGTGTGATGCTGGTGCGTAACGGATACCCCGACATCGGCTGGAACCCTGTGGAGGGTGAACGCTACCTCGACTTCCTGCGCTTTGCCGTCTTCTGTAACGGTGAAAATTTGACTATATTGGCAGATCAAATCTGTTCTTTTCAAAAAGATACTGTCGTCCCTGTTTGTCAGTGTATGTATGTGTGCAGTATGTAGTGTGTTTGTCATGAACACCTCTACTGTTCTGTGGCCAGGTGAAAGTGTGGAGGAGAACGCCAATGTTGTGGTGAGGCTTCTGATTCGCCGACCCGAGTGTTTTGGCCCGGCCCTCCGGGGTGAAGGAGGTGATGGGTTGTTGGCGGCGATGGAGGAAGCCATTAAGATCTCTCAGGATCTGTCCAGAGACGGTCCCTCTCCTACGTCTGAGAGCAGCAAGACACTGTAAGACAACATCGCCACTTCTCATTCATTTGCTCTCATAATATTAGATAATGGGATTTTAGAAAAAATTGTATTTACAGCTACAAGAAGTAATTTACACTTCAGTAGAAATGCTATTGTAAATGGTGCACATGCTGTTTGTTCCAAACCAAACACTCATATTATCCATCCCAGGTCTGTGTATTTAAATTCACTGAGTGGAGAGAAATCAGTTGTACACAGACTGTACGTCATTTATCGCTTGAGTGACGAATTCCAACCTGTTCTCGCTCCTAACTCGTCAAATCAAAAAATGATTGCCCCTCGACCAAGGCACCCTTTAGTGTCTGTATGGGAGGCACCGGGCTTTCAGCTAACTCCAACGTAAACCCATCTGCGCCACTATTAGACAGTCAGAGCAACTGACGTAGTATAAAGAGCCAGACACAGGACTTTCACCCAGGACACCGCTGTTTGTTTCCTGTGTGAAATCAGGTGAACGTTGACTTATTTTACCTCAGTTGTGTTAGATAACTTCCATACTTTACTAATACTAGTTACATTACGAACGTAACAAACATGGACATTCACCCAGGAGACCGCTGTTTGTGTCCCGTGTGGAACCAAGTCAACGTTGACTTGTTTTACCGTACTTTTGTTACCTAACTTCTGTATGCCAGTTACATAACAAGTAGTAAAAAAATTACTTTTTTTAACCCCAACCACGATCTTTTCCTAAACCTAACCAAGTTTTTTTGTTGCAGAAATAAACCAAATAACTAAGTAAACCTACGTTGGAAGTTTATTTTGAAAAAACCCTATGCATGTTATGAGTGGAATCTGACATGCTGTCCCTGACATGTCCAAAACTGAGTGGTCTGAACTATTTAGTAGCATCAGTGACATGTTATTGTGTGTGTGTGTATGTGTGTGTGTGTGT